>CAWUDS030003688.1:0-69107 GCA_963859935.3 Lathyrus sativus | reverse complement strand
AGAGTGATTTGCTTTTCTCCACAAGGACTTAATCCACTATTAATCAAACTGATTACAATAGCAACCACTAAGAACAATTGTCTTAGTCTTCTCAAGAACTACTGACCACAACTTGGTCTTCTCAAGGAACTTTTACAATCAAATGTAAAACTAAACAAGTGTTTGAATGCTTCTAAGAAAGTTATATGATTCACAACTGCGATTTACACTTAAGTTTAAGAACGTATGAAATAAATTCAGCAAAGAGTAATAATTTGTATGAGAGCTTTTCAATGAATTTCTTTCAATAATCATCAACTTGAGAAAGTTGTTGAAGGCTTGCTTTTATAGACTCAGAAGTCCAAGACGTTGCAAGCTTTGAAGACTGTGTACTGCAAAGTAGCTGTAACCTTTTTGTCTTCACATCACTTGACCTTTCCTAGAAGTAGAACATTCAGAGAAATCCTTTTTTCATGAGTTCTTGTGTCTAGCATAAAATAGGAAAGAGTCGTTTGGCATAACCAACGGATATAACTTTGAATAATCTTGTTCAACAAGTTTCTAAATCACAGAAATTAACATCAGAGCCTTGAGTGATTAGAGTCTTGATGTCTTCAGAGTTTGTTGTATCAGAGTATTGCAGCAAGTGTGCTTCAGCGTGTAATTAATCAGATCAGAGTTTAGAGATCAGATCCTCAGTACATGCAGCAAACAGTACTATCAGAGTCTTCTGAAAAACAGTGCCTGAAACTCTTCATACAAAGTGATTATGCTTCAGATCCTTCTGTAGGTAGCGCTCAGAGTCTTCTGTAGGCAGCGCTCAGAGTCTTCTAAGAGATGCTTTTGACGCTTCAGAGCCTTGCGTAGTTCAACGTTCAGATCCATTTTTGCTTTCAGAAGAATATTAACTTTAATATCTGCAGCAAAAATACTTGAACAAATTTAGAGTATATAATTTCTTAATACAAAGTTTCATAAGTGTTATCATCAAAACATAGAGATATAACTAAGAACCAATCTGTGTTCTAACAATCTCTCCCTTTTTGATGATGACAAAAACATAAGAAATTTTGTTCAATAAAGAGATAAAATTATAACTCCCCCTGAGATTATGAATCTCCCCCTGAATTGAATACTAAGAAAGAATAGAAACTTCCCTTTTTGCATGAGTATTCTTCTCAGAATCAGAGCTTGAAAGTTCACAATTAAAGCTTGATTTGGATGAACGTTTCAGAATCAGAGCCACGTTTCAGAATCAGAATCTGATTGGTTGAAACTTGATTTGGGGATCTCAGAGTTAATTTAAAGAATTTTGTCAGATTTATCATTGTAGTTCTGAAAGACTAGAAATTCATGTTAGTTATAATTTGATATGCCTGAATTCCATTCATGTAATGTTTATTTGAACAGTCAGAATTTCAATTTCTCCCCCTTTTTGTCATAATCAAAAAGAAAAACTCTTAAAGACAAATAAAAGGAAACAGAGAGAAAAGATACAGTCATATAGAGAAAACATTCAGATTCATTCATTCATTTAACTATTCAGATAAAACAGACAAAACATCAGATGATAAATTCAAAACAGGTGCTCAAACAGAAGTGAAAACTTCTTTATACACATCAGTCATATCTACACGCTCAGATGGTAGATTAGTGACTCCATCTGTCTCCTCATATCCTATGAGTTTTCTTATCAAAGCTTCAGTAATGACGATTTCTTTCCCCAGAACAAAAGAAACTATGAACTTAGGGCAACAAGATGCATGTATCCAGAATTCTTTTACCAGACGAGGGTAAATTGGTCCCATTAATTTGTCAAAGAACTTGGTCCAACATTGTGCATCAATGATGGGATGAAGATCATACCTGTTGCGGTGAAATTTGGATGTCAAGCTATTGATTAACTTGAATCTTAATTCATTTACAACCGGTCTTTGATTTATCCGAAGGAAAGGTTAAAGAAAGGAAAAACCTAAAAGGGAGAGATCTAAGGTTCGGGGGTTGGTTAAATTTAGGGAAGGTATTAGCACCCTAAACTTCCGTAGTACTCTACGGGAACCTTTTGTTTATTTTTTTTTATTTATTTCATTAATTATTTTGCTTTAGGGTATATACAAAGGATTGAAAATTAAAAAAGACCTAGGGGTTAATTCTAAGTTTACTCGGCAAGACATCACATCTTGTGCCTACATATCCTTACGGGAATGGAATCAGAGTAACTGTAGTTCCCCTCAAAAGGGAGGTTAGAGACTTCTTGACTGTGGTCAAGGTTTGTTCAGAGACTCCAATCTCTATGTTAAAAAAATGTTAATTAAAATTAAAATAGGGTTAAATTAGGGATTCCACGGCGGAAAACCTTAAAACAGAGTACGGCGACTCTTTTGGCCTAACACTAGGATAAAAGCAATTTTGCCCACGGCGGGACACCTAGGCTAAACAGGTTTGATCCATTAAAGGGGTAAGGCTATTGACTCGGCGGCCAAAAGGCTGGACCTAATCCTTCGGAAGGATAAAACTGTAAAAAAAATGTGAAAATATGACAAATCATTATATGGAGGAATAATTAAGGTACAGAAATAAGAAAAGTAATAAAGGCAGAGGGTATAAAGAAACAAAGAAACATTTCTGAAAACATGAAGAATATGAAAATATGTAATGACACTTAGAATGAAGTCAGGGAGGAAAATAGTGTGGGGCTGTGGCCACCACAAGCACATCTCAACCTCGAGCATGCACATGAAATGCCAAAAGAAAGAAAAGTAATAAAAGGGTACATAAAATGACACGACAAACATCAAACATCAGGAGTTCCTTACGAAAAGGTTTTAATTTTTAATATTTTAATTATAAAAAAAAGGTTTTAATTTTTTAATAAAAAATATTTAAGTTAAAATTATAAAAAAAAAATTAAGTTTAAATTATAAAAAAAAAAAGTTTTTGGGGGAAAAGTCTTTTCAATTTTTTTTAGAACAAAAAAGGTTTTTCATCCCAAAAAAGGCTTTTCAGTTTTTTTTTTGGAAAAGGTTTTTCGGAACAAAAAGGTTTTTTTTTTCTTGGGAACAAAAAGGTTTTTTTTTCTTGGGAACAAAAAGGTTTTTTTTCTTGGGAACAAAAAGGTTTTTCAGTTTTTAAAAAAGGTCTTACTAAAAAAAAGGTTTTAATAATAAATAAAAAAAAGGGTTTTGATTTTAAAAAAAGGTTTTGATAAAAAAGGGTTTTGATATTAAAATCTACGGACCTAAACACACATGGAGATTAACATGGTAAAATATGCACATAAACATAAAAAAGCAACAGGTTTAGTAATTTAACGGACCTAAACACATTAATATGGCAAAATATGCACATAAACATGAAAGGGCAAAAGGTTTAGTAATTTAACCTACGAAGCGGAGGTTTCCTTCGGGAAATGTGAAAAAGGTTTGAATAAGGGAACACTGGAGAGCTTCAATCCTTCTGACGAGTTGTGGGAACGACCGCCTTTTTTCTCTGGGGATCTCCTTTGTTTCTCCCTTTCTCTCTCCTCTTTTCTGAAGAAAACCTTCTGACCCTCTTTTCAACAAGGCAACACATGTATATATAGGGAACAAATTAGGGTTAACACCAAATTGTCAATAATGTCCCTAAAGCCCATTTTAAAGCCCAAACTAAATAATTAGTTAAGAAAAAAAATAAAATTTAAATAATTTAAAATAATTAAAATAAACTTAAAATAAAAACTAATAATCCTATTGATTCCTAAAATCAAAAATATTATAAAAAGAACAAAATTTTTTTCAATATATTTTTTTATTTTATGATTTTTTGGATATTTTTATGAATAATTTAGAAAAAAGTGAAAAAAATAATATTTAAAAAAATGATTTAATTAAAATACGAAAATAATAATTAAATAATAATAAAAAACTATTTTTGTTATTTTTTTAATGAAAGATAGAAAAATTTAGAGTAAAAATAATAAAAAACAAAAAAGTGACAAAGGTGAGATTCGAACTCTCAACCTCTCACACTCACAACTCCTTACACATGTCCTCCTGCCAATTGTGCCATTTTTACTTTTTAGAAAAAAAATGCATGCCATATGATATTTACCTGCAAAAAGTCAAACGACTACACAAATTTGTTAGTAATTGATTAAATGCAATAAAAATGCAATGAAATGCGACGACAAATCTTAGGGCAAAATTTGGGGTATTACAGTTGCCCCTATTTAAATAACTTCACCGGGTGATTTGAGCAACGGAGACTCGAGAAATCGTGGTGGAGGGATTTAAATACAGATAACCGAAAATTTTGCCTTTAGACGCAGTGCTATGCAATGATATGGACAAAACAAAACGAACTATAATGCTAAATATAATATGAATCTGATATGATGCGTATGATGAAAATGACAAATGCACGGATACAAACGAAACAACGTCACAGGGGACGACCCACCGAGGAATTGTACTAGGGAAGGAGACATGTCATATCTAGAAGAACGTCGGGTAGACACGACACAGAATTGTTGATAGGTGCCAAGTAAATTAGAAATTGTCCGCAAGATAAGACGCGGGTAAAACACGAGCTCAGGAGAAAAACGCAAATGGGGATAAAACACCCATGATGCCAAGTAAATAAATTTTGCCCACAAGGTAAGACGCGAGTAAAACACGACCTCAGGGAGAAAAAAAAGCAAATGGGGGTAAAACACCATGATGTTAGGTAAACCCAGGAATATCTGGTAAACGGGGAATAAAACACCCGGGATAAAAGGTACATGGGGGATAAAACACCCAAGGATAGAAGGTAAATGGGGAGTAAAGCATCCAAGATAGAAATGTAAATGGGGAGTAAAGCACCCAAGATAGAAATGTAAATGGGGAATAAAGCACCCAAGATATGCACATGTATAGGAATTATGCTATGACATATGATCAAATGCAAATGCAGACGCCGACGACAAGGCTCGACTCTTTCGGTGAGATGACAAAACTGGAGGACTGATTCCTCAACACGGAGATCACTGTCATTCTGTTAAACTGTATCAAGTTGATGGTCACTGTAGGAATGATGAATAACTGCTTAGGGATTATGCAAGTAAACTGCCCTAGGTCAAATGAACTGATAATTGCTTCAGCTGTCTGATTCGTGGAATCGACTGTTTTGCTGTATCCTCGGAGGGCTTGCCCCAGTCTGGGTCTTGAACAATTCTCTGGATAAACCAAATCTGAGAAGATATTGCCTTGAACAAATCTTGAACTAATTCTTTGACAGGATGTAAAAGGAACTTGCCCCTGATAAGATCACTTGACCAAGTTTCTCATTGTTTGAAAATTCCTTAGAGGAAAGCCAGTTTGCAAACAAAAATATTCATACAAACATGGTAATGCAAAGTTCATGCGATTTTTGAAAAATTATTATTGAAAGATGGAAAATACATTAGTCGTTAGTCAGAACAAGGCGGTTCAAGACACTCAAAGTTTAAAATAAAAGTGTATTGCCAAAATAAATGATTCGCAAGGATCTTTTGGAGTCAGGTTACGCAACCTTGTTGTAGTATACTTTCAAAATAACCCTGTTTCAGTTAGGTCTTTTGAGGGTTGTAACGTGGCCTGGTTCACGGTTTATGAAACAAAAGATAAAGGCTCAAAATTTATTTGTACCCACCCAATCTACGTGATGATCTTCAGTCCTATGCTCAGTTAACTCATACTATGCATTCAGGTTCCCATAAGTTAGGGATTTCATTGATCGTCGCAGTGATGATTCAGAAGTCAAAGGGACCTATGAAAAGGCAGCCACTACTCCCCTATAACATTTGATTGTTTTGACATTGAGGATTTTCAAGATAAGGATTTAAAAATCTCCTTGTATTATCCCTAAATTTTGCCTGAACTGTTTATTTTAGAGTTTACAGTCAGCGGGATGCCCCAGTTTTGCCTAAGTCTCCTTCATAGGTTTTGACTTAGCGGGCTTCTTTTGATTTTTTTTATATTATTTTTTGTGTGAAGGAAAGTGACTGTTTGATTTTAATGATTACGGTGAACCATCATCGACCTTTTGATTAGAAAACATCTTCGACACTTGTTTGACGTGTGCGAAGGAAAATTTGTTAATGAAAGGTGTATCGTATGAACACACAACCAAGTTAACTGAGAACTACCCATCCCAAGGTTAAAATTGTGGGTTTTTTGTAACAAAAGAAACTCCAACTTCTAGGCTCGAAGGGGGCAGCGAGGGATTAACCTCCTTATTTCTCCAGTGTTTGGGAATTGAAACAATGCCTTACATCGTCAACAAGGTTTGATTGAAAGCATACTGACAGCAATTATGGGTATAACGTTTTCGTCATCCTCCCTCCGATCTTAGCATATCAAAATTTTGGACAAGAAGTAAACATTTGAAAAATAAAGCATAAAGATGCAAATAAATGGACGGAAATGAATTGAATCAAAAGTCGCAATGCTTATTTCATTAATGAAAGTACAAACATAATTAAAAGCAAACAACTTAAACAAAATAAGGAAAATGCAAACAACGAGAAACAAAAGGCCTAGTGACAAAACTTCATTTCTGATGTACTGGCAAGGGATTTTTCTGAACATCCGGATGACTGTCTGTAAAATCAAGTATTTCAGTTCTAACCAATTCACATACTCTAGCCTTCAATGCAAAACAATGCTCCAAGTCATGGTCTGGGGCACCCTCCTGGGAAGCATAATGGAGATCAACCCTAAATCCAGCCGGAGGATTAAGAGGAGGTGGTAAAGCCTTTGTAGTAATCAGTCCTTGCCGGACTAAGTCAGGATATAGCTCTGTGTAAGTCATGAGAATAGGATCAAAGTGACTCCTGTTCCGTTTCTGGTCTGATATCTGTGTCGAGGAATCAGCTTAACGACTCAAAGGTACACTGGAAGACGATAGGACCAAGAATGAGAAACCGGGGGACAAATGCAATGCAAAAATGTGATGCTGATGCCATGCAATGGTTTCAAGAATTTCAACGGTCGATTGCGAATATTGCTTTTTAAGAAAGTTGGAAAAAAAATTTAGACTTTAAAATGTAAGGCTTTTCGAATTTGCAAAGGACTGCTGAATTCCTTGAAACTAAAAATGATATGATGCTTTATGGATGCGAAGCACAAATACACATAAGCAAACAAAAGGTCCTAAGTTAGAGGAACAATGAATGGAGTCAAGGTCTACCCTTCCCAAAGTGGTGTGTACTATAGGTTAATTGTACCTGCAGAACAAGGGTTCTAAATCAGTGTCCAAAGTCATCAGTCCATCTTTCGGATATTATCGACTTCCCGACTGACTCGAGGGTCAATAATATTCTTAAGAGAACCTCTTTTAAGTGTAGCATCGCGTAGCAACCATTGTAGGACTACTCCCACATAGTTCCCGCACTACATCCTATATAAGGCCAAGATGGTGTAAAGGTACTACGGTTCCCAGTATCACAGACTCCAATCGATAACGGTAAAAGTTTTCACGACTACACTCGATCAACCGAACCATTTTCGAAAGTGTCTCAACTGAGCGGTGATTCTCGATTTAGCTTAGTCGGGACTCACTCCCTATAAGCCTCGTCGAATATATCAGCCATCCTATCATAAGGTCGCTCAAGTCCGGGTGTAGGACTTATCTCACAACACAGTAACTCCAAGTAAGGTACCCCAATATATACATACAAGTGAGCAAAATATATAATAAAACAAATATATAAAGAAAAATAAACAAAATAGGGATAACCCTCAATAGTTAGGAGTCCCTAGTGAAGTCGCCATTTTCTGTTGCGGTGAAATTTGGATGTCAAGCTATTGATTAACTTGAATCTTAATTCATTTACAACCGGTCTTTGATTTATCCGAAGGAAAGGTTAAAGAAAGGAAAAACCTAAAAGGGAGAGATCTAAGGTTCGGGGGTTGGTTAAATTTAGGGAAGGTATTAGCACCCTAAACTTCCGTAGTACTCTACGGGAACCTTTTGTTTATTTTTTTTTATTTATTTCATTAATTATTTTGCTTTAGGGTATATACAAAGGATTGAAAATTAAAAAAGACCTAGGGGTTAATTCTAAGTTTACTCGGCAAGACATCACATCTTGTGCCTACATATCCTTACGGGAATGGAATCAGAGTAACTGTAGTTCCCCTCAAAAGGGAGGTTAGAGACTTCTTGACTGTGGTCAAGGTTTGTTCAGAGACTTCAATCTCTATGTTAAAAAAATGTTAATTAAAATTAAAATAGGGTTAAATTAGAGATTCCACGGCGGAAAACCTTAAAACAGAGTACGACGACTCTTTTGGCCCAACACTAGGATAAAAGCAATTTTGCCCACGGCGGGACACCTAGGCTAAACAGGGTTTGATCCATTAAAGGGGTAAGGCTATTGACTCGGCGGCCAAAAGGCTGGACCTAATCCTTCGGAAGGATAAAACTGTAAAAAAATGTGAAAATATGACAAATCATTATATGGAGGAATAATTAAGGTACAAAAATAAGAAAAGTAATAAAGGCAGAGGGTATAAAGAAACAAAGAAACATTTCTGAAAACATGAAGAATATGAAAATATGTAATGACACTTAGAATGAAGTGAGGGAGGAAAATAGTGTGGGGCTGTGGCCACCACAAGCACATCTCAACCTCGAGCATGCACATGAAATGCCAAAAGAAAGAAAAGTAATAAAAGGGTACATAAAATGACACGACAAACATCAAACATCAGGAGTTCCTTACGAAAAGGTTTTAATTTTTAATATTTTAATTATAAAAAAAAGGTTTTAATTTTTTAATAAAAAATATTTAAGTTAAAATTATAAAAAAAAAAATTAAGTTTAAATTATAAAAAAAAAAAGTTTTGGGGGGAAAAGTCTTTTCAGTTTTTTTTAGAACAAAAAAGGCTTTTCATCCCAAAAAAGGCTTTTCAGTTTTTTTTTGGAAAAGGTTTTTGGGAACAAAAAGGTTTTTTTTTCTTGGGAACAAAAAGGTTTTTTTTTTTGGGAACAAAAAGGCTTTTCAGTTTTTAAAAAAGGTCTTACTAAAAAAAAGGTTTTAATAATAAATAAAAAAAAGGGTTTTGATTTTAAAAAAAGGTTTTGATAAAAAAGGGTTTTGATATTAAAATCTACGGACCTAAACACACATGGAGATTAACATGGCAAAATATGCACATAAACATGAAAAAGCAACAGGTTTAGTAATTTAACGGACCTAAACACATTAACATGACAAAATATGCACATAAACATGAAAAGGCAAAAGGTTTAGTAATTTAACCTACGAAGCGGAGGTTTGCTTCGGTAAATGTGAAAAAGATTTGAATAAGGGAACACTGGAGAGCTCCAATCCTTCTGACGAGTTGTGGGAACGACCGCCTTTTTTCTCTGGGGATCTCCTTTGTTTCTCCCTTTCTCTCTCCTCTTTTTTGAAGAAAACCTTCTGACCCTCTTTTCAACAAGGCAACACATGTATATATAGGGAACAAATTAGGGTTAACACCAAATTGTCAATAATGTCCCTAAAGCCCATTTTAAAGCCCAAACTAAATAATTAGTTAAGAAAAAAAATAAAATTTAAATAATTTAAAATAATTAAAATAAACTTAAAATAAAAACTAATAATCCTATTGATTCCTAAAATCAAAAATATTATAAAAAGAACAAAATTTTTTTCAATATATTTTTTTATTTTATGATTTTTTGGATATTTTTATGAATAATTTAGAAAAAAGTGAAAAAAATAATATTTAAAAAAATGATTTAATTAAAATACGAAAATAATAATTAAATAATAATAAAAAACTATTTTTGTTATTTTTTTAATGAAAGATAGAAAAATTTAGAGTAAAAATAATAAAAAACAAAAAAGTGACAAAGGTGAGATTCGAACTCTCAACCTCTCACACTCACAACTCCTTACACATGTCCTCCTGCCAATTGTGTCATTTTTACTTTTTAGAAAAAAAATGCATGCCATATGATATTTACCTGCAAAAAGTCAAACGACTACAAAAATTTGTTAGTAATTGATTAAATGCAATAAAAATGCAATGAAATGCGACGACAAATCTTAGGGCAAAATTTGGGGGGTATTACAATACCCGTTTTCTGCAAAATATTCAAAGTTGACTATGGACTCACACAGCACTTCCAACTTATCAACAGGCGTGAGTAGAGTTCTGATAGGTTCCTTAAATTGGACAGCACCCATGTTTGATGAAGACACAACAACCATTATGGATTGAAATTGAGCTGAGGTTGAAGATGAAGTAGTCATAGTTGAAGATGATGAAGGTTTAGGGTTTAGATGAAGGCGAAAGAGTGAATAGAAATGCATAAACGTGTTTGTGAGAGTGAAAAGTGTGAAATGGTGAGATTTGTGGGATTTATAGAAGAAATTTAGGGCACACAAACAGTCACACGTACAGCACGTACACACTTAGCAATTAATGGCATTTAATAAAAAAGAAATATAACCATTTCAAAGCATTAAATTATTCTGAAAATTGGGGGGAAATGAGAAATCAACTATTCAAATGTTACCTCAAATGTCTCTTCAGTATTGTGCATGTCATCTTTTCAGATTCTAGAGTGACACGTGTTTGCTTGCATGTGCTTCTGAATTCTCTTTGAAAAATGAAACATTAGCCAACGTTCAGATCCTCTGAGCTTGTTAGTTCAGATACACACAGAAATAATAATTCAAGAAATTAAATGAATTGACAGATGATATACTTCAGAGTCTTAAACATTTTGCATCTGAGAAATTTGCTTCTGATAAATATTATTCTGGACAAAATTCCATACCAATATTTTTCAGAATAAACTTAAACCTATCTTCAGCAAGGGGTCTTGTGAAAATATTAGCCCACTGATGATCTGTATCAACAAAGGCTAAGTTTATAATACCCTTCTGAACATAGTCTCTGATGAAATGATGTTTAATTTCTATATGCTTAGCTTTAGAGTGTAAAATTGGATTTTTAGACAAGCATATAGCAGAAGTATTATCACAGAATATAGAAATATTACTCTCAAAGATCTGATAGTCTTCTAGCTGACTTTTCATCCAGAGCATCTGCATGCTACATCCAGCAACAGCAATATATTATGCTTCTGTAGTTGATAGAGCAATTGTAGGTTGTTTCTCTCTGTACCAGGAGATTAAATTTCTTCCCAGAAATTGACAACTACCAGAAGTACTTTTTCTTTCAACTCTGTCTCCAGCGTAATCAACATCACAGAATCCAACTAGTTTAAATTCATCAGATTTTCTGTAACACAAACCCACATTAGAAGTACCTTTCAGATACCTTAGAATCCTCTTAACAGCTGTTAAGTGTGATTCTCTAGGATCTGATTGGAATCTTGCACACAAGCATACACTGAATAAAATGTCAGGTTTAGAAGTAGTTAAGTAGAGAAGAGATTCAATCATACCTCTGTAGTGTTTCTTATCTACTTTCTTACTTACCTCTTCCTTACCAAGAGTACTTGTTGGATGCATAGGAGTCTTTGTCATCTTACTATCAGTCATGTTGTACTTCTTCAAAAGCTCTTTTACATATTTAGTCTGATGAATGTAAGTGCAATCTGGAGTCTGGTTGACTTGAATTCCCAGAAAGAATCTCAATTCTCCCATCATGCTCATCTCAAATTCAGCTTGCATACATTGAGCAAACTCCTTTCACAGCATAACATTGGTAGATCCAAATATAATATCATCCACATATATTTGACAAATTAACAGATCTTTCTTAAATGTTTTACAGAAGAGAGTTGTGTCCACTTTGCCTCTGATAAAAATTTTCTCCAGAAGAAAATTGCTTAATCTCTCATACCAAGCTCTGAGAGCTTGTTTTAAACCATAAAGAGATTTTTTAAGTTTAAAAACATGTTCTGGAAATTTTTCACTTTCAAAACCAAGAGGTTGGTGAACATAAAATTCCTCTTCTATAATTCCATTTAAGAAGGCACTTTTAATATCCATCTGATATAGAGTGATGTTATTTTGTGCAGCAAAAGAAATGAGTAAACGAATAGACTCTAACCTGGCCACAGGAGCATAAGTCTTTGTGTAATCAATTCCTTCTTGCTGGCTATAACCTTGAGCAACAAGCCTTGCTTTGTTTCTTTCAACTTCTCCTTTTTCATTTAACTTGTTTCTAAAGACCCATTTAGTTCCAATTATATTGAATCCTTTTGGTCTTGGAACTAAATCCCAAACGTCATTTCTTGTGAACTGATTGAGCTCTTCTTCCATGGCAATTATCCAGTCATTGTCTTGCAGAGCTTCATCCACAGAAGTTGGTTCAATAACTGACACCAAACCAAATAATGACGCTTCAGATGATCCGAGGTAGGATCTTGTTCTTATAGGGTCATCCTTCTTTCCAATGATCACATCCTCTGGGTGAGAGGATTTGATTCTGGAAGATGATCCTCTAACATTTGATTCTTCAGAAATATTCAAGTTGTTCATTTGAGAAGCTAAAGGAATTGCATCTGGCGTTGCTTCTGGCTCTTTCACTTGAGTCTTTTCTGCCTCTGAGCCTTCAGAGTCTGTGAGAATTACTTCTCTATTTGCAGAACTTTCAAACTGTTTTGGCTTTTGAATGCCAAGCTTATCATCAAATCTAACATGTATAGATTCCTCCACAATCTGTGTTTCAGTATTGTATACTCTGTAGCCTTTAGAGCGTTCAGAATAGCCAAGCATGAAACACTTTTGTGCTTTAGAATCAGACTTGTTTAGATTCTCTTTAGTGTTCAGCATATAACTTATACATCCAAAAGGATGAAAATAAGCAATGTTGGGTTTTCTGTTCCTCCACAATTCATAAGGAGTCTTTTCCAGAAGAGGTCTTACAGACACTCTGTTCTGAATATAACAAGTTGTGTTTATTGCTTCTGCCAAAAAATGCTTTGCCAGATTAGTCTCGTTGATCATGGTTTTGGCCATCTCTTGCAGAGTTCTATTTTTCCTCTCTACAACTCCATTCTGTTGTGGAGTTCTAGGGCAGGAGAAATCATGAGCAATGCCATTTTCATTAAAATATTTTTCAAAATATTTTTTTTTAAATTCTCCACCATGATCACTTCTGACTTTAATAATTTTAAAATCTTTTTCATTCTGGACTTGTTTGCAGAAGTCAAAGAACACATAATGTGACTCATCCTTGTATTTTAGGAATTTCACCCATGTCCATCTGCTATAGTCATCAACAATGACTAATCCATACTTCTTGCCTCTGATGGATGCAGTTTTTACTGGTCCAAACAGATCAATGTGAAGTAACTCTAATGGCCTTAAAGTTGAAACAACATTCTTAGTTTTAAAAGAAGATTTTGAAAATTTTTCCTTTTTGACATGCTTCACAAAGAGCATATGAGTTGAACTTCAACTTAGGAAGTCCTCTGACCAGATTGAGTTTATTAATCTGAGATATATGTCTCATATTAAAATGCCCCAATCTTCTATGCCAGACCCATTGCTTATCATTAACAGACATAAGGCATTTTACATTTTGAACCTTAAGTTCTAAAAGATTGATTTTGTAAATGTTGTTCTTCCTCTTTCCATTAAATAGGATTGAGCCATCCTTCTGACTAACAGCCTTGAAACATTTTTGATTAAAGATTATGTCATAATCATTGTCACTTAATTGACTTATGGACAATAGATTATGCTTTAATCCTTATACAAGTAAAACATTAGATATAGAGGGAAGGTTACCATTGCGAATAGTACCAGAGTCAATAATCTTGCCCTTCTGATTCCCTTCAAACTTGACGTCTCCTCCAGATTTAAGCTCCAGGCTTTGGAACATAAACCTTTCTCTCGTCATGTGACGTGAGCAGCCAGAGTCCAGGTACCATGACTGGCGTCTTGACTTTGCTACTAAATACATCTGCAACAGAGATTATCTTATCCTTAGGTACCCAGATCTTTTTGGGTCCTTTTGGGTTAGTTTCCTTAAAAGTATGTCTGAACTTCTATCTTTTTACAACAAGTTTGTTCTGACTAACTTTTGGTTTAAACATAGGAACGTTTTGATCAGAACGTGTATGTTTAATATCATTCAGATGACCAAACTTGAAATGAGAGTATAAGGGAGTCTTCTTAATGATAAGTTTATCAACAGGCATTGGATTTAAATCCTTTCCAGAGGAAGATTCATATCCAACTCCTTTCTTGTTGTTTCTGCTAACTCCATAGATCATTGAAGCCATCTTGCTTCTATCTATGCTTTTAGCCAGAAACTTCCGAAAAATGTAGTTATATTCTTCTAAAATATTTTTGCATTTTGACTTAGTTTCAGATTCAGAGTCTTGTTGAGCTTTTTCAAAATTGTTTTTCATTTTCAAATTATTTTCTTTGAGCTCAGCAACTTCTGACTTTAACAGACTATTCTCATATTCAAGATTGCATTTTAGCTTCTTGCATTTGAGCTTAATCTGGTTATAGTTATTGAGGACTTCTGATAAAACTTTAATAAGTTCTTCCCTAGAGAGATCAGAAAGTACCTCTTCTGAGTCAGAATCAGAATCAGATTCAGATCCAGATGATCCTTTATCCTGATCTTCCACGCCTGCCATCAGAGCCATGTTGGCGCATTCTTCTTCAGATTCTGATGAAGATTCAGAATCATCTGAATCATCCCAGGTTGCCATTAGAACCTTCTTCTTTTTGTCAAACTTCCTCTTTGGCTTTTCCTTTAGAAGCTTTGGACATTCATTCTTGTAATGGCCAGGTTCTTTGCATTCAAAGCAAACAACCTCCTTCTTTCCAGATCTTTTGTGTCCAGAGGACTCCTTGCGTTGATTTGGCTTCTTGAAGTTCTTGAACTTCCTCTGTTTGTGCTTCCAGAGTTTGTTGATCCTTCTAGACAGCAAAGACAGTTCATCTTCTTCTTCAGAAGAAGACTCTTCAGAACTTTCTTCTAACACCTGCAATGCTTTCACAGATTTGTTAGACTTTAGAGCAATTAACTTACCTTTCTTTTGAGGCTCATCTTCTTCAAGTTCAATTTCATGGCTCCTTAGAGAGTTGATTAGTTCCTCCAATGTAATCTTGTTCAGATTCTTAGCTAGCTTCAGAGCAGTGACCATTGGTCTCCATCTGATAGGCAAGCTTCTGATGATCTTCTTCACATGATCAGCAGTTGAATAGCCTTTATCCAGCACTTTTAACCCAGCTGTGAGGATCTGGAATCTAGAGAACATAGCTTCTATAGATTCAGATTCTTCCATTTTAAAGGCTTCATACTTATGAATCAGCGCCAGAGCCTTGGTCTCTTTAACTTGTGAGTTCCCTTCATGTGTCATCTTTAAAGACTCAAACAAATCAAATGCAGTTTCTCTGTTGGTAATCTTCTCATACTTAGTATGAGATATAACATTTAATAAGATTGTTCTAGCTTTATGATGATTTCTGAACTCCTTCTTCTGGGCTTCAGTCATAGATTTTCTATCAATTTTCTTGCCATCCCCATCAGTGGGGTGAACATAACCATCAATGACTAAGTCCCATAGATCAGCATCATAAACAAGGAAGAAACTCTCTATTCTGTCCTTCTAATAGTCAAACTTCTCCCCATCAAACATAGAGGGTTTTGTGCTGATTCTATCCCTTTCTTCATATCTGTTGTTGCTGTTAGATGTTGAAGCTTCAGCCATAATATCAACCAAAGAATATCAAGAGTTTTCTCACTGGATCTTTTCTGTCACTGTGAGGTGATAGCACACACAGAACCAGGCTCTGATACCAACTGAAGGTGAGAAAATACTTAGAAGGGGGGTTGAATAAGGATTTTCAAAAAATTATGGCAATAAAAACACATATTTTTATCCTGGTTCGTTGAACTCAACTACTACAATCCACCCTATCAAGAGTGATTTGCCTTTCTCCACAAGGACTTAATCTACTATTAATCAAACTGATTACAATAACAACCACTAAGAACAATTGTCTTAGTCTTATCAAGAACTACTGACCATAACTTGGTCTTCTCAAGGAACTTTTACAATCAAATGTAAAACTAAACAAGTGTTTGAATACTTCTAAGAAAGCTATATCACAACTGTGATTTACACTTAAGTTTAAGAACGTATGAAATAAGTTCAGCAAAAAGTAATAATTTGTATGAGAGCTTTTCAATGAATTTCTTTCAATAATCGTCAACTTGAGAAAGTTGTTGAAGGCTTGCTTTTATAGACTCAGAAGTCCAAGACGTTGCAAGCTTTGAAGACTGTATACTGCAAAGTAGCTGTAACCTTTTTGTCTTCACATCACTTGACCTTTCCTAGAAGTAGAACGTTCAGAGAAATCCTTTTTGCCTGAGTTCTTGTGTCTAGCATAAAATAGGAAAGAGTCGTTTGGCATAACCAACAGATATAACTTTGAATAATCTTCTTCAACAAGTTTCTAAATCACAGCAATTAACATCAGAGCCTTGAGTGATCAGAGTCTTGATGTCTTCAGAGTTTGCTATATTAGAGTATTGCAGCAAGTGTGCTTCAGCGTGTAATTAATCAGAGCAGAGTTTGGAGATCATATCCTCAGTACATGTAGGGAACAGTACTATCAGAGTCTTCTGAAAAATAGTGCTTGAAATTCTTCATACAAAGTGCTTCTGCTTCAGATCCTTCTGTAGGCAGCGCTCAGAGTCTTTTGTAGGCAGCGCTCAGAGTCTTCTAAGAGATGCTTCTGACGCTTCAGAGCCTTGCGTAGTTCAACATTCAGATCCATTTTTGCTTTCAGAAGAATATTAACTTTAATATCTGCAGCAAAAATACTTGAACAAATTTAGAGTATATAATTTCTTAATACAAAATTTCATAAGTGTTATCATCAAAACATAGAGATATAACCAATAACCAATTTGTGTTCTAACAGTTCCTGCTACATAAAGATTAACATAACATTATATTTGAATAAAGTACAAGTAGAAGTAGAAGTTAACAAATTATTACATGTGAAAATTTTTTGATTGAGGCTGAGTTTGTGACAAACTCTCCAAAGTTATTGTTTTCTTACTACCTTTCTTTCTTTTTCACATATCATGGTTTTGGAGGTCCTTTTCATGTCTTTTCATAATTACCAGCTTCAGACACTTTGGTAAAATCACTTCATATCTTCTTTTAACCTTGTGTGTTCCGCTCCTAGACATATCTTCTAAAATTGAATATTTTCTTTTATGCTTCTTTGGTTTGCCGATAGGTCTTATCTACTTTGGTGATTCTGGCTTAGGATACTCTGTAATTTTCCAATATTCTTGGTGTCACGGTGACAATCAGATATCAAGCTATTATATTAACTTGAATCACAAAACATTGAATGTTCACCACTGAACTTTAATTTATCCAAAGAAAGGGGAAAAAGATCAACTAAAACCCTAATTGTGCAATGTAACAATAATGCAAAGAGATCTAAAGGTTCGGGGGTTGGTTATACTAAGGGAAGGTATTAGCACCCTAAGTATCTATAATATCCTATAGGAACCTCTTGAAAGTATTTGTGTTATAGTAATTTGCTTGCTAATGTTTGGAAATGTTCTATTTTTAGATTTTATGAGATAGGGAACCTAAGGAGGTTTACTGCTAGTGTGCTCACCAAGACTTCGCAGTCTTATGCCTACATATCCTAATAAGGATGGAATCAGAGCAATCGTACTTCACCTAAATAAGGGTGAAGAATACTTGATAGTGATCAAGGTTCCAAAGGGGAAAGTAAGCGTTTATAATAATAACACTTACATGACTTAACAAAGTCAAAGAGTTTTAAAACTCTAACCTAAGACTATGTTGAAAGGTTAATGACTTAACAAAGTCAAAAGGGGTAGCCTAAGGTAAGGTTAAAAGGGTAAATGACTTGACAAAGTCAAAAAAAGGGTAATTTGAGGGAAAGGTATACTACCTATGACATAAAGTCAACAAAAGGGATCTTTCCTTTGGATTTAGGCAACAAAAGGAAAAAGAAAGAAGAGAGAGAGCTAACAAGCTAACATCACTAGGGGGTGACTTGATAAAGTTAAAATAAACATGAGCATATGGGTGATAATGGATGAGATGAAGAAGAATGATATTCAAGCATGATATCAAAGTAAACAACACATGACAAATGATGACATTCAAACATGATATCAATCAAAGTAAACAAAACATAAATGATAAAGGTGATATTCAAACATGATATTAATCAATATAAATAAAACATGGATGATAAAGGTGATATTCAAACATGATATCAATCAAGTTAAATAAAGCATGGATGATAAAGGTGATATTCAAACATGATATCAATCAAGGTAAACAAAACATGTATAACTTAACAAAGTCAGATGAATATAAACAAGTAAGCACATGAATAAAGATGTGGCAACATCTAAGGCAAGACTTTAACAAAATCAAGCATGGTAACAATCAAGGGTGAAGGTAGATGTGGCAACATCTAAGACAAGAGTTAACAAAATCATAAAAGATCATGGTAACAACAATAAACAAAGATATGACAGCATTCAATACTTAACAAAGACACAAATAAACATGGTAATAACCAAGGTAAGCACATAATCATGGATGCTTACATAATCAAAGGTTTCTATGAAATGTGTTTCAAAACAAAGAATGAAGTGTTGTGGCATATTGAGATGTTCATTCAAGGTATGTTCATAAAAATAACATCTAAGTAACAATATGTGAACATAAACATGGATGTAACTACATCAATCAAGTAATCATGGACATGGAGGATATAACAATATCAATCAAAGGATCCAAATCAACATGGATATAACAATATCAAACATGGTCATGGATATAACAATATCAACATGGATGAAGATAAGTATCAAAACTTAATACATGGATATAACAATATCAACATGGATGAAAAGGTATCAACATATAGAGGAATGATTCAAACATGAAGCATATGGGATAAGCATTAGATTAGGTCAAGATTAGAACATGGTTTAGGGTTTACACTATAACACCCTTTTCTACCTCACAAATATAATGGCAAATTAATCACATTTATCAGAGTAATATTTTAAACACAATAAAAATCACCTCGAAGGACGTACATTTCTCAATAATTTAACTCAAAGTCAATGCTTTGTAACAACGGGTTTTCCCAAAATTGCCCAAATGGCAGCAAAACTCAAAAGGGAAAATCCAAAGTTTTCCTTGCACAACAACATAATCAAAATAACAAAAATCAATAAAACATGGTTTAAATCAAAGACCCCAACTCGATGTTACACTATCAGAGCAAGACCCTCTAAGTCAACCAAAATGCCAAAAACTCCAAAAAGTCCTCGACGGCATCCACGGCTAAACCTGGTCATCTGCATGTTACCCACGTGGAGGCAACATTCAAACTGGCAGGGTGAGTAAAACGATTCATAATAATCAATATAGGAATCAATATATAAAATAGCGTAATTTTCGTATTCAACATCATCATAATTATCAAGGAAATATCAAAAGCTATAATATTATAAATTACACCAAATTGTCACATAAATGAAAATGCAACAAGACTCATGCATGTGGTACCAATTCACCAAAGTTCGATGGGCATTGGGCCATCAACCCTCCATAGATCCCCATCAATAGGATCGAGTCTACACAAGAATCAGAGCACAACAAAATACTTCACATCCACACAATGGGACTAAAGCCACAAGAATCAAACACTAGACCGAAGTCCGGAATGCATATGAATGCATGATGCACACGTCAATATCATCCTCATAATAAACTCATTAGGTGCATCATCATTCATCAAAATCATCATAATAATCATGTCATCATATAATCATCAAAAACTCATGGAACCAACATCATAACTCATCATCATTACTCATAGGAATCATCATACAATCAAGTATTAATTACATATGAATCACAGTTATACTCAAGGTAATTCATCCAAAAAATCACAACATTAAAGCATCAAGACAGCATTGCACAAGAACACAATTCGCGAAACTCTACTACGTTCGCTAGACAGTTCGTCGTGCGAGTCTGAGGCGAGGGTTCACCGTGTGAAGGATTGTTCGCTTGGCAAACTCGCGATTACATCAAATCGCTGCTATGCAACAGTAGCAAAATCAGGCCAAAAGTCTATACGAATTCCTTCCTCAACGCCCAAAAACATCCTCAAATCATTCCTAAGGTATTACAGCGATAAAGGTACAAAATCTACGACTTATTAGGCTAATCCCGTATCGTATTTACGCCTCCAATTCCCATAAAATCCTTACAATTTTCCCACATTCGTTAGAGTTCTCATAATCAATTACCCTATACGGTTAAAACCTCAACAACAGATTTTGGCCACAAAGGCCTATTTTCCCTTACTCCCAAATCAGCCTTAAACCTATCAGACCATCAGTTCAAATCCCTCAAACTCATTAAACTCACCAGAAAGGCAACAACAATTCAATACTCAAAATCCCTAAACCCTTAAATCGGCTTTAAACACATTGAATCACATAAATTCCCATAAATTCTTACAAATACCCCAAGGTCATCATAGTTCTCATAATCACTTACCCTACATGGTTAAACAACCTCAAAAACAGATTTGGCCACGAAGGCCTAATTTCCTCAAACTCAAAAACCTCCCAAATCCTTAAATTAGGTTTAAATACATCGAATCATATATTGAAAACAATGAAGGTAATACTCCTCATACCTTAATTTGTCGACTCTAAACCTTTCTTCTTTGATTCTTAGAAACCTCGCGAAGATTTTGCCTCAATTATATTCCTCAGAGGTCTGGCCTTTATTTCTTCCCTTTTCACGGTCTAACAAGAATGAATCCTAATTCCCTCAAAATCCTTTTTTGTTAAACCTAACTCTGGGCCTTTAAAATGGGCTTTCCAATTTCACCCTCACTAACTCCTCCTCAAATGTCCACTTTTCCCTTAAATTAACTTATATTTATTTAAATTAATAATAATACCAAATATATTCATATTATATACTATTATTTAAATAAATAACTCAAAACTCCATAATTCCCAATATTCACACCAATCACCGAAAATCACCAAAAATACGAATATTCATATTTAAATAAATATTCCAAGAATTTGGGGGTGTTACGTACACTAACACCACTTAATCATGAATATAATTTAAGATTTCAAACAAATCATGGACAAGTTTCAAATACCACTTAATCATGAATACAATTTAAGACCTAGTTCAAGACAACAAGGTAATAACCAAAGATTAATGTCAAGAGTTCATTGTAATCACAATCAAGTCTAAGCATTTCAAAAAAAGTTTAACCTAACAAGCATGAAGTTTAAGAACCAAACAAAATCATGGTATCAAAGGTAAGGCAAAACATGGACATGTGATTAAAAATGATTCAAACTCGTAGCAAACAATCCATTTAAAGATTCAATATGGTACAAGTATCATGCTAAAGTCAAAGGAAAAAGTTCATAACCAAACATGAAGAAACAAGACATGTATATATGACAATCAAGCATTAAAGTACACTAAACTTAGACAAAAATCAATAGGATCATGTTTTTAACATCAAAGATTCACACAATGTTCATGATATTTACAAGCATCAATATATTTAAGTAAAACCAAAGAAACAACCAAAAGAAATCATTTAAGGACTTAAAATCACTTTAAAATGTGTCTTACTTTGAATACACAAAAGTGTGTGAAAATAAAAATATTTTTGGAAAATTTTCCTACAATCATAAAATATGTGTGGAAAATAATGTGTATTCAAAAAATCAGCTCAAAGTAATGTGTGGTTTGTGAGATATGATTGAAACAAAAATGAAAAAAAAAAGGAAAATGTACAAGTGATAAAAAAAATTAAGGGAAATGCTTCTGCCATGGCTTGAATCTGCGCCTTCTGGGTTGTAGGTTAAAAACCTAGCCACTGGGCCATCTACTTAGCCCAAAAATAAAATGCATGTGTTGAATAAAACAGCAAAACAAGTTGCAAAACATAGAAAAAAAATAACACAAAAAGGTCTGGGGCGAGGGGGATTCGAACCCTAGACCTTTGGCTCACACACAAACACAAATCAAGCACAATGACCAACATAACGCAATGCCAATTCAGAAACTAATTAGAAACTAAGAAATAAATATTAAAACAAGTTCAAAAAAATGAAAAAAAGGGCGCCACCTGATCATCACCATCTTCCTCCATTTTTCCACCATTTTAAACCTTTTGAAAATCATATCTTCCTTAATTTTCAATGAAATCACATGGTGTAAATATGAAACTTGTTTGGTTTTTTACAAGGAACATGATGGTACAACTTAATTTTATTAATTCTCAACATATTGTGAATAATTAAATTGAACCTAGGATGAACCCTAAAATGAAATGCCAAATACCACAGATTTAGTGCAATTGGCATAGGGTTAATGTTCACTACATCACGACAAGTGTATCTGTAACTCAAATGGATGCAAATGATATAGGAATCACATAGTTAAAGAAGCTATAGACTTACCTATTAGAGTAGGTCCAATGCCTCTTCAATCCAACTTCTAGAAGGTGATTGATGATTCAAAAATCTTCTTTGACCTCCTAGGATGCTTTTGCAATGCTAAAACTGCTTGGCCAATAACTCAATCTTCTTACACGATTTCTCTTGCAAAGTGAAAAAAAAGTGAGAAGTTGATCTTGTTGAAGATGATGTTACAGATGCAGAATGACACTTGGGATAGTTTGTGCAAGGTTTATGGATGGTGTTGGAAGACTTAGATGGATTGGAAAGGATACGAATAAGGAGTTATGGTGTTTTGAACAGAAAGTCAACTATTGTGCAAGTGAGAGTTGACTTTTAGATTCTGAGATCTTTTGATGAAATAGATGGTTTGGACAGTTGATAGAGATGATTTATGGTGTGTGTGGATAGGTAGTTTGAGTGTTTTATGATTGTGGAGGGTTTTGGCAAGCTTTGTGCAAAGTGGTGTTTTTTTTTGTACAAGTGAGGTTTGGAGGCGAGAAACTGATGTAAGGCTTGTTTGGAATGTGTTTTTTGATGTTTGTTGTATGTTTGTGATGAAGAGAAGTCCTCTATTTATAAGGAAAGATTGGAGGACTTAGTTTATGCAAAACCAAGTTGTGGAGTTCTGGGTTTGGTTGGAATTCAAATGATAGTTTCATGAAACAATTGTGCTTTCAAGGTGAGATCCTTTGATTCATGGTGATATGATCTCTTTTTCTGATAATGCATGATTAGAGATTGCAATTCATGGGCTTAAAACAAGATTTGGTAAAAAGTAGCTTGCTTTACCAAAGTGGATATGTCACTTTTTGCAAATGATTCACATATGGTATGTGGAATTGGATAAAGCCTTAACTACTTGTGTAATACACTTAGGATCTATGTAATTCATTAATTATGTGAAGATTTGGGATAAAAATGACTGGCAAGAGAAGATCTCATAGGTTTGGCTAGGATTTGCACAAGATTTTACCAAGAACGTGACTTGAAATTTAGCTTGGAGGAGTCAACTTCCCTTCTTCGAAACTCTTGGCTCAAGTATGATAAAAAGGTGATCTTGGACTTTTTGGAAAGCTTGAAACATCCTCTACAACTTTCATATTTTGAGTTTTTTTAATCAATTGGGATCATGGTGAAAAATGGCCTCAAAGTGAGCTACTTTACAAGGCAGATTTTGCTTGAAAATTTTCTAAGTGTTTTTGTTTAAGGGGCAAAGAATCATCCATTTCATGGCTTCATATCTCTCAATCTATGCATTTTTTGAAGATCAAACCATAGGACAAAGTTGTAGTATGTATCAAGCTCTTCAATTTGGTATTTGAAGCAAAGAAAATGGTTGCTTGGATTGGAAGTTATAGCCTTGAGAAGTTGGGCAAAAATCATGAACTTCCATAACTTAGAAAAAAATTAAATTTCTTCATTGTTTCCCTTTTTGCAAGTAACTTCACATTTCTTGATTTCTCTTTATTGATCATGATCCAAATAACATATTATCATTCTTGACTTGAGGAACCCATTTTTGACCAAAAAGTCAAAAGTCAAACTTGACTTTGATCAATGGTTGACTTTTCATCAGATGAACTTCAAGTTACATACTTAAATGAAATAAAATCCTTGAGCTATTTGAATATTATGTATGTACTCTGAAGATATCTTTGAATGTATTGAATCATGTCCCAAGTCTTGAGATCATGCATTGGTCAAAAGTCAAAGGTGCAGTTGACTTTGGCTTAAAAACCCTGATTTGTGGACCAGATGAATTTGAAACTTGATAAACTTGTAATGAGGCCACAATATAGTTGATTGTTGATTTAGGGAAGATCTTGATCATGAAGAATTGATATATTGATGATCCAACCAAAACTTTGACTGATCAACCAATAATCTCCTTGATGCAAACCCTAATTCACAAATGAAATAAAGTAAGACAATATCTGATAATTTGAGCGTTATCCATGCATGAATGACATGCCTATGATGTGTTGGATGTTATGCAAATGGTGATGGAATCTAGGGGTAAAATTTGAGGTATGAAACTTGGCTATTGATCGATCGAATATAGTGATCATAAGTAGCACTCAAAGCTTCCATTGTGAGCCACTGATGCACATAACTCTCATGCAACCTTATGTGTTATAATTTCAATGGAATGAATACAAGGCATGCCAATCAATTTCCATAATTGACAAGTACATGTCCTCAAATTCAAGCTCATCCCCAATGTCTGTGCCATGTCTTCGAACCTCATATTAATGATCACCTGTTATTTGAGGTGTACACTTATTGCTCTCTTCCTTTAATTTTTTATATCTTCCTTTGTTGAACATGTGGTAACATATTACATATCATATTGCTTTCTGATTCATTTTTCTTGTAATGATCACAATGGTTATTTGAATGTGGGATATTTTGTTGGTGTTTTCACCATAACTTTTGGATGTTGTTTCCTTATAATTAGTATGTTATGTTTAAGTAGTTTGTTTTAATTAGTTTGTTTAATGTATGCAACAAATTTTTTGTGTTTGTCTTCAAGATTGGTCTAATTTTCTTGAAGAAACAAAGAAGACTCAATAAAGTTTCAAGAAAATCAACAAAAATGTAGTGGTGATGATAAGAAATTTCAATGATTTGCACACATGTAAGGTACATGTTTATTACTTTGTAGAATGTTAGCATGAATTTGAACTTTTTGCTTCATACAAAATCATTTCATGCATCATTGTGCAAAAACATGTTTCATGCTTGAATCACTTAGGTCCAAATCAGAAATTGTGAGGAAATCGTCCATTGTTCACTTATATGTTTAGGATGACTGATAATTCTTGTTCTAACTCGCTCAATTCATGTTTAATCTTGAAATGGTTTTGAAATTTGTGAAGCATAGAAAGGACCAATGCAATTTTTTGATGTTGAGCAAAGCCCCCAAACCAAAATGGCATCATCCTACCTTTTGAGTGAGTGAGCATTTCTGAACCCCTTTAAGCCATAAAAAGTTATGAATGAATCAATTTTGAACTCCAACAAATCACTAAGTCAACCATTTGGTGAATTTATTGTCTTTCATAAAAAGAAAAAATAATAAAGTTTATCATTGATCCATTCTCTTTTTCCTTGAAAGTAAACCCTTAATCAATCTTGATGAATCACCAAGAGTGAAAGGTATTGTTCTTAAAATAAAAGTGATAATCACTTAAGTTGGGGAGAGGTTGCTTCTTGGGCAAGTAAATAAGAAAATTGAACAAAGATTAAAGAAATAAAAGAGAAAGAAAAATAAAGAAAAGGAAAAAATGAAAAACAAATGAGCACATTGTTGCACCAAAAGATTTTGAGAGGTGGAAAATAAAATGAGAAAAGGAAAAGTGTGGATTATGTACAAATTTGAGATGCTCTTCATTAACTTGGACCATTTTTGTTTCAATGGCCTTATAAATGACTTTTTCTTGTGAAATTCGGCCAAGTTACAACTATGGACAAGTCCTTAGTGATCTATGCTTTGATAATTTCAAAATGGATTGTTCAGATGAATATATGAATTAATCAAGATGTTAGCAAGATTATTGGATGAGAGCTCACTTCCTGCATGATTGAATTCACAAAGTTCTTCATCCATTTTATGAATAAGAGTGTTAGGGTGATTCAAGTAGAGTTATGGTGTTGCTTTAGAATGTATGACATGACATTTATGTTTAGAACTTAATTCATAATCATGTTTTCATTAGCATAACCTTAACACGTGTGTTCATTAACTTGAACCATACATTTCCTCCATTTGTTTTGAAAAGTGTTGTTGATCATGAAGTTTGGTGAATCTTATTGCTTTTGAAAAAGTTTTAAAACTTTGATTAAAGACCAACAAAGATTCAAGTTGGAAAGAGTTTGATAAGTTCCAAAAGATAATTTTATTCACATGAAAACTCGGCACTTATGGGCTCAAACTAACGTTTTATACCATTGATTTCCCCAAGTATTGCATAGAATTAAGTTTGATGCATATATATATATATATATATATATATATATATATATATATATATATATATATATATATATATATATATATATATATATATATATATATATATATATATATATATATGTGTGTGTGTGTGTGTGTGTGTGTGTGTGTGTGTGTGGTGCCTTTCGATATCTTTGTTATTGTGCAAAAATTTCCACAGTTAACAAAGATTGAAACACAAAGCAAAGAAGAAAAGTTCTTACATGTTCGCCAGGCGAGCATCTAGCGAGGCCAATGTGAGAGCTTGCCTAGCAAGCTAATAGCGAGGCTCAGGCGTTGAGAAATAGAAGCAAAACATAACTCTTCTCGCCAGGCGAACCTCAAGCAAGCCAGCTCACCTAGCAAAGCAACAACGAAAGCAAGGCGAGACAAGTTAAAAACTTTCCAGTGGCAAAATGCTCCATCGTCGCAATGCAAAGCTGCTGTAAGGAAGATCTCCATGCGAGCCTTTTTTGCTTGTCTAATGAGACAAGGCGGTTTGAGATGCTGAGTTAACAAAGATTTCATAGTGAAGAAAAGTGGATCGTCATGCGAGAGCAGTAGGTCAAGGCCACTATATATAGTTTAGAAACATTTCATTTTGAGGGAGCTGACAATTTTTAGAGCAAAATAGTTTAGTAAGAAAAAAAGAGACAAAGAGAATAGTAGAGTTGAAGAATACAAAGTGGATACGCATCAATCATCGAGAAATCGTCATTGATGCTCATCCATCTTCCTTTCTTCTCATTTATAATCAAAGCTACCATGAGTAGCTAAACCTATTTCTTGTTGGGATTGGATGTCCGTTGGTACCATATGTATTTATTATGATCATGGTGTTATATATGAATTAGTCGTTTATTGATATTGATGTTATCCTTATTTACTTGTTTTGCTTATTGATTCAAACCATTATTGAGAAATACTCTTTGATTCCCGATCTAAGATAGTCATCTGTTAGATCCTAAACTCTAGACATAGATTTAAGTTTAACATTCACAATAGTATTGAATATTAATGCTACCGTATTATTTAATAGGCTGAGAGATCGTCGATTAAACAATACAGTTGAACTCTTGTCAGGAGTTTTAACATGAATAATGTGGGCGAGCGATACATGATAATATTGATCAAATGACTAATCTTTGTATAACTTATCGGAAGAATACATGTGCGATGGGTGGATGAATCTCAATTCCAGCAAGCTTTCTCATATTTGAAACTCCACTTATTATTTACCATTTTTACATTACGTACTTTGTGCAAACAAACAATTTGAAAACTTATCTTTTTAATTATATAAACTGTTGAACGACATTTAATATCACATTGATCCATGTGGATATGATAAAACAAATGCTTACTTTTGATGTTGAATACTTCAATCATCTGCCACATAAGATTTGATCTTACGTGCATTGTAAGTGTGGTAAATAGATTCATGTAAAAGCCTAAGTTACCACATATAGTAGCTACTAAGAGGATAATAAGGTATATTAGAGGTACATTAGATTATGGTATATGGTTTCCAGTAACAGACAAAGGGAAGGTGTGTAAGCTTGTCAGATACACTAACTCCAGTTGGTGTGGGGACACTGATGACAAAAAATCAATAACATTATATGTTTTCTTGTCGGGTGGTACACTAATAGCTTAGAGTTCAAGGAAGGATCCGGTGGTGGCCTTATCCTCATGTTAAGCAGAATAAATTGCAACATTATTGTGTGATTGTTAGGGTATATGATTGGTAAATCTAATTGATGAAATTGAAGGTCAGCGTCATGGATCTATGACTATGAAGATTGACAACATTTCTGCCAAAACTTTGGCTAAGAACCTTGTTGCTCTCTAAGATTTCACTATCTTAGAGAGAAAGTTAGCAATGGGAGACGACGCTTAAAGCATTACAAAAGTGAAGACCAAATTGCAGACATCATGACAAAGGCAGTTCAGGTTGAAATATTTAATAAGCATATGACTTTAACGGGGTTAGAGACTTTGACCATAATAAATTAGGTGGTGCGTTGAGAGTAATTCATTTGGACCAATTATAGTTACTTGTAGTACAAGATCCAATTAGTTTTAAGTTTGAAGATTATATTATTAAAGTTAATTATATAATAATAAGTGTAAGGACGTTAGTTGGTGACTTATAATGTAAGTCATAGCTATTCAAACACTTGTAACACGATCGTTGTAACAAATGAATGTGATTATTTTCCCCTCCCAATGTCTCATCTCTTCTCATTCATTCTCATTCTAAATAACCAAACTTTTTGAGTGTGTGCAAGCTTTGTGCCAATTTGTGTGTCAACTTCATGTATTCATGCGCTTAAGCTTTTTTACTAACAAAACCTATCATAAAACCCTATTTAACCACAATGTAAAAATAGAAAATTTAGAGAATTTCTTAAAGCACCATATGTTTTTCTTAGATACCATGCAAATTTTCTATAATGCCCCTATTTTCCGAAGATATATCTCCGGAAGCACCTTATTTTAACTAAACGTTAAGCTATTCCAGAGATATATATGAACGTTGAAATATTCCGGAGATATATCTCCGGAACAATTTGAAACATATTGTCGTGTCAGATTCTTCTCCTCCCACACTTTTTCATTTCTATTGACAAACCTCTTCATCTCTCTCATTCCCAAAATTTCCAAACTTCACCAAATTTTATTTCTTTCGTCCGAGGATCAAGTGATCATCAAGCTTAATCCAATGCATCATTCATCATCTTTCGAATCATATAATCCGGGTAAATTTTTTGAGTTTCCGATAAATATTCGAGTTTTGTTGTAAACGAGTTAGAATTCATTGTTAGGTGTTGAAATATTTAGAAATTAGATGAGACATAGTTTAGAGTAACTCCATGTATTGTTTGTTAGTACAAATGGATGATCAGGGCTTCAAAGTTGTGATTCTGAGGGCAGAGGCCGCCATTGGCTCAGATGGATCATATTAAGGATGTCTTTTCTCGTTGTCGTTGCATAGTGGAGATGACGTGGGCAAGCATTGACGATGGTATCTTCCCCGAGGGGTTTGCTGTCAAACGAGTACCAGATGACATTATTGCGGAGGCACATGGGGGGCTTTTGTACCACAAATATCGCGCGAGGATAGGGGGTTCGATGGCCGATGAGGCAGATCAGACAGAGGAGACACATGAGAGGTTGTCAGACACACCCAATAGTTGTTTGTATTTATTTTGTTTCAGTAATATAATTTGTTTGTTTTTCGTGACATTGTTATTACATTTTGATCTTAAGGCTTGTATGACATCCTATTACTATATTGTTATGTTATTTTAATGTGTCTGTTATTTTATAATTCATCTGCAAACAAATACACAATGTGTAAAAAAAACATATTCTGAATAACTTCGAATATGTATCTCCGAAAAAGTTCCGTAAATATATCTCCAGATAAATTCAAATGCAAGTGAGATATGAGAAATATGTTGTGACCGTTTAAAGTTTAAATTATTCCATAGACATATCTCTAAAATATTATTAAGTCATAAAATGCGTCCTAAGAGATATTTTCAAAACCTAAAAATATTTGTGATAAACCACGGGTTGAGAAAGAAATCCATAGAGTGAAATAAAAAATTCAAGTCAATTTCTCAAATTTGACCACATATTTTACAACTAACATCTTAAATTGAATGATCAATTTAATTATTTTTTTTAATTGATAGTTTATTTTGTGAAAACCATTATGTTCTATATTATTTAATAAATTTAAAAAGTTAATAAAAAATAAATAAATAAATTCATGCAATATCCATTTTCGGACACTCTGACACGTGATATATCACTATACAATTGATATCGTTCTTATCCAACTTCGTAGCAATCAAGAACTCAAATTCCTCGATTTCTAAATTTAGTTTACGTGATTTTCACTATAAATAAACGCACAACAGACCTATCTGATCAGGAAATTCAGAAATCGCCATTTTACAGTATCGATCGGTGAACGCCTCAATCTCATACGTTTCCACTCTTCACCACTTCTTTTGTGATGTGTTTTGTGATGTTAATGTGTTAATTGATGATCGATTTCGTTACTCTCTATTTCGCAGGAGTTTCGTAAATCTACGACGATGAAATTTGGGAAATTGTCACTGTTTCTTTGTTTCAGTGTTTTCTGTTATGCAGTGGTATTGATACTTTTTTTCTTTATGTATTTGTGTGTATGTTATTGTTCAATCTTTGAGATCTGTTTTTGTTGATGGATATCAGATTGCTGTACCCGAGACTTGTCCTGCTGCTAATGTTGGTAAATGCGGGGATCCAGATGATTGGGAAGGGGAGTTTTTCCCTGGCATTTCCAAAATTAAATACGAGGTTAACTTTTTTATCATAATTTTTCCTTTTTTTTTGTTAAAATGATAATATGAAGATTATAATGGTCTACTTTTTTTTACTGAAGATGAACTTAAGACTGTGTTTGGGATATGAGGAAAATCATGGTTTTAAATTGCAGCTGTGGTGTTGCTTTGTGAATTTTGATTGAGAAGAGTTTGAAATACACAGTTAAAAACACTTGATCTCAAGATTTTTTAGAAGTAAATTGAGTTTTGGAGTCTTAAATTTTGCATTTTGACAAAAATACTTGAAGAAGCCTGTACAAAGTTGTCTGATGCCCTTCCTAATGTGGAAGGGCTAGTGATTTCAAATCACTTTGAGAGACTACCGCATCACCAATATGCGGCCACAAATGCGATTGACGGTTGCTGAGACTACTGCGTCAGCAATATTGCGGCCTCAGATGCGATTGAAGTCTGATGTGGTTGCTGAGACTACTGCTGAGACTACTGCATCAGCAATATTGCGGCCTCAAATGCGATTGAAGTCTGATGCAGTTGCTGAGACTACCGCATCAACAATATTGCGGTCCGGACCTCAATTTAAAACCATGAGGAAGATGTAAGGAATTAAGGGGATGCGGGAAACAAGAGGATAATAGAGGTTTATTTGATTATTTGGGAGTTTGAGATCCTCCTAACTCCAAAATTTTGAAAATTCAAACTTCTTTTTAATGATTAATGGGAGAGGGCTCTGGTGTTTGCATGATATTGCCCAATTTCCCTCTACTTGAGAAATCTTAGAGACGCCCTTCAAGTTTAATGAGTTTGGATCTAGTAATTTGATCATAGTAATGTGTTGTGTGTCTATTTATTAGTACATTTACTTAACTTTCAGGGGCCTTCGAGTAAGAATCCGCTGTCATTTAAATGGTATAATGCAGAAGAGGAAATTCTTGGGAAGAAGATGAAGGTTGGTTTTGAATTATAAAGTGGTCTTTTTTATTTGACTTACTCTTGGATTTTGATTTGAATTTATTTTATGTAAATTTAGGATTGGTTCAGATTTAGTGTTGCATTTTGGCATACATTCCGTGGAACAGGTGGTGACCCATTCGGCGCACCTACCAAACATTGGCCATGGGAAGATGGTACCAATTCAGTAAGCATGGCTAAAAGAAGGAGTATGTTAATTCTTCACTCTCACATTTGATATACTTTATATATTTGGAGATTATAATGTGATACTAGATAAAATTTTCTTAATCGTCACAGTGAGAGCAAATTTTGAGTTCATAAACAAACTCGGTGTCGACTTTTGGTGCTTTCACGATAGGGATATCGCACCTGATGCACCAACTCTTGAGGTGAGCCAATCCTTAAAATTTTCTCAGTTTTACTTAGTTGCATTCTTAGAGAGGATCAAAGTATGATATTATTGAACTGTGGTCATAGACATAGTTGATGCAATGTTGCCTTTGTCTTAGGAAACAAATGCAAACCTGGATGAAGTGGTGGCTCTTGCTCAAGAGCTTCAGACTAAGGTAATTTGACATGAATGAATCTTTAAATATATAATAATTGTTTTTCAGATAATCAGCTTAAAGTAGGAAAAGTGATATATTTTGTATTCAAATCAATACATAATTCCAGTAATTATGCTTCACTTCAAATATATACTATGAAATATTTAAAAACCTAGAGAATGCAGAAATTTAAGATTTTTTTAGTGAATTATGGTTTGAAATGTTGATATCACAATTTTTTCCATCTCTTTTTCATATATAGAATAAAAAGAGCGTTTTATGGGGAACAGCTCAGTTGTTCATGCATCCTCGCTATATGCACGGTGGTGCTACTAGGTAATATTATATACCATTATCTCCTAGCTTGTCTATACAGTCCTTGTGACTCACAAAGTGAAATTCTTTACAGCTCTGAGTTAGCGGTGTATGCATATGCTGCTGCTCAAGTGAAGAAAGCCATGGAGGTACATTCATATAGATATAGTACAGTTATAGTAACAACACCGATTGTATTTTTCAGAACCATTGTTCATTTTTGCTGATGATAAAAATATATTGCAGGTGACACATTATTTGGGAGGAGAAAATTATGTGTTTTGGGGTGGACGTGAGGGTTACCAATCTCTTTTGAACACAGATATGGAACGAGAGCTTAATCACATGGTGCGTGAATCTATCTATCTTTTAAGTAGTGATCTGATTGTTCTCTCTTTTTGCCTCTTGTGTTGGTAAACAATGTAAAAAAAATATCCTTGAAAATAAAGAAATAATAATAGTATCAATTTGCACACTACAACCACAGGAATAACCAGGTCTCAATGCTAATGCTAAAAAAATGTAATTAAGAGCTCAGTAAGAGGCCTTAGCGAAAATTTTGATTTTATTAAATGCTCTGCATCTATTTTCAATAGAAATTTTTTGTTCACTCTAGCTTTTGGTAATTCATTGCCTACTCCAAAATTTTATGTAGTTTTTGCCTTCTAATCTGCAATGTGTTTTATCTTCTAAAAACAATGATTCTGCTTATTTACCTGGTTACAGGCTAGATTTTTTGAAGCTGCTGTTGCACACAAAAAGAAGATCGGATTCAATGGTAAACATTCCCTGGAATACCAACTAGCTGGATCTTTGTATAGCACTACATTATGAAACATAAGAGGCGGCGAGGAGTAGAGCGCAGCTATAATTTTATCTCTATGTGGAATGCACCATAATTCTTTTCTTAATAAAATTAATTTTTCTTATGTTTTTTTCTGCTATGCTTTTAGGGACACTTTTAATTGAACCAAAGCCACAAGAGCCTACAAAACACCAGTACGTATCCTACCTATTCAATCAACAACCCCACAATGCCTATTATGCACATTACTAATTTGTATTCCTTCAGGTATGATTGGGATGCTGCAACTACAGCTAATTTCTTGCGAAAATATGGACTTATAGGTAATATTTGCTTGTGTTCACCATTCAAATGTCTCCCAAGAACCAAAAAATGGGTGTGATGTCTTTCTATAATGAAATCTTTATGTTGTCAAATATTAAACCAGTAAGATTTTGAACTGTATATAATTTCTAATTGTTCTTTATCTTATTCTAAATCGGTAATTTACTTTGCCCTAAAATCTAAATGCTGATCTAAAGTCCTGTATGCTACTTTTTCCTCTATGAAACTGCATTTCCCCTCTCTTCCTGAGTTAAAAAAATTTCTTTATACTTGAATTTAATGGCCACATTATCCATAATATGTATGAATTTAGCCAAAATTGTACCCCAACAAAAGCAGTACAAATCTCTTCACTGCTTGCATAGATTTCAGGTTTCTCTAATTTCCGTCATTAAGAATTGTGTTGTATCACTTGCACAGATTTCTCACTTTCTCAATTTTGCTTCTTCTGTAGGGGAATTCAAAATTAACATTGAGTGCAACCATGCCACCCTATCTGGTCACAGGTGAATACTTCATTGTACATTGTGCTCACATGTGAAGTTACTGATCATACTTTCTAATTAAATTTTGCTGTTCATTACTGAATCTGGACATGTTTGTTGTACTTTCCAATGCCTGTCATAGTTGTCACCACGAGCTTGAAACTGCAAGGATTAATGGACTGTTGGGTAATATTGATGCAAATACCGGTGATCCTCAAGTTGGTACGTGCAAATTCTCTACTATGTAACAAATAAAAATAATGAATTTCTAACATGGAAGACTTAGTGTTAGTGTTAACTTGTCGCAATGTATTATAGGAAGTTGTAATTGTAATATGAAACTTTGATCACAATTTCAGGTTGGGACACAGATCAGTTTCTCGTAGATATCCAAGAGGCAACAATGATTATGCTCAGTGTTATCAGAAATGTATGAAAGCACTTGTTTCTTGACTCGTGTCTTGAAGTGCAACACTCCTCACCTTAGAAACACAATATCATCTGACGGGGTTATTCTTTTCTGTTTCTTGATTTTCTAGGATGGAATTGCACCAGGTGGATTCAACTTTGACGCCAAATTGTGAGTCCTTCACTATATTTTGTACTCATATCACTTTTTCCACCTTTACAATTTACTTACCAAGTGACATTTTAGGCGGAGAGAGAGCACAGATGTTGAAGACTTGTTCATAGCTCATATTGTTGGAATGGATACAATGGCCCGAGGCCTCAGAAATGCTGCCAAGCTAGTTAAGGTGATACATTCTATCCTCCCTTACACCAACTTTTATCTGTAATGTCAATCTGAAAGCTTGTAGTTTTCAATCTCTCATGACAAGCAAACTAATCATTTCTCATTATGTTTGACCAAAAGGACGGTTCTCTGGCCGAGCTTGTCCGCAAGCGATATCAAAGTTTTGATACAGAAATTGGGGCTAAAGTAGAGGTAATATTGTCCATACATTTTCTTTTCATTTATATTCAATGCTTTTTGTGTTTTATTTGATTGGAAATGTCTGTTGTCATAGGCTGGAAAAGCTGACTTTGATTTTCTGGAGAAGAAGATCAAGGAATGGGGAGAACCAAAGGTTGCTTCTGGAAAACAGGTAACTAAAACTTAAAATCTCCTGAAACAATAAGGGATCTCATTACCTTGTAATGTATAACATATGAAGATGAATGAATGTTCCCCAACTCAGTGTAGTCAAGATCAAGTGCTGGATCATAAGATCACAATATCATACGTGCCAAGGATGTCTGGGAGTGCTATGATCAGCGAAAGTTTGTTTTCGTTGCCGGTGTGGTCAAGATCGAGCTTTTTGAAGCAAGATTGGAAGAAAAAAAAACGCTTTGGGCCTTTTTTTGGGCCTGAATCATAATTTTCATGAATCATTAGGACATTTACTTACCAACTTACACAGATTTTAATGTATATGTCTGACTATGTTACAGGAGCTAGCTGAGATGATTATCCAGTCTGCTATGTAAAAAGCAGCATCTAGCTCGGCGTGGAAGTTGTATTTCTCGTCCTTTTTGTTAGGAAAAGTTCAGAGTAATTAGTTTTAGTTTTAGCAGTATAATAAACTGAAATCCAGAGTAACTTATATTAAGCTGCTTATTTTTGGTTGTGATAAATAATGCGTGGAGCCAATATCTGTTGGGTTCCCTGTGCATTTGAAGCCTGGTGAAGTGTATGTTAACTTTTGTATAAAATTGATGTATTGCAAATCTTCTCCAGCCATAAATGACAGTTTATCATGCAGAATACATTTCTACTTTTTCTTTAAATATTGCACTTTTCTTTACTTGCTAGTATTTATTACTAACCCCTAAGGGTGCATATAGTAAAATCCTATGTTTGTACAAAATGCAACCACTACATAATATGTAGTCTTTGCTCATAATTTTTGTTGATTGGGATAATCATGTTTGTAATAGAGTATGATGTGCTGTTGCATTTTAATTGATTTAACATCCATGGAAAATAAGATATAAGACAGCATTATATAATTTTATAATAATATTAAATAAGTAATCTAATTTAATTCATTTATTCTATTTTTAAATTTGTAGATTAAAAAACCATAATTCTCAAATTAAAAAATTTGATATCTCTCAACCACCCAACTTCATCACACTCTTCAATCTCTCTCACCAATTTCAAAAACATTCAAATATATCACAGGCATGTATCTCTAAAGAAAAAATATAGTGACTATAGTAGAGGGTGCAAGTTTAAAGTTTTGATTCAAAATGAATCACAGGCATGTCTGGCGTGCTGAATCCATTTATTTATTTAATTCAAAATGAGCTTTCCATGTAGAAGATATTTTGACCATTGATTGATCACTTTTTATTTTTTATTTTTAAAAAGTCTATTAAAATAGATTAACGATTAACTCTCAAGAGTTGGTCGAACAGAGAATGTGTTTCTCTTCAGATTTTAAGTTCGAATACTACTAAGTACTAATAATTCTTATGTTGGGATAATTCATATAGAGCTTAGAGCTTTGTTTTGTCTTTACACGAATTCTTCCGCTAGTGAACAATAGAATTGATTGCCATGTATTAATTAGTCGTAGGGTTGGATGCTAAAATTAAAATAAATAAAAAATTAATTTTATATTTAGAATTTTATCTCTAATATGTATAGTTTAACCTTTATACGCACTTGGAAGTGAAAGTAAAGGTTGACATTGAGTAGGAAAATACATGTTTTTGCTTTTTTTTAGTTTTCATATGTTTTTGTTTAACGAAAAAGATATATTCTATTATAAAAAATAAAAAGTTAAATATTTATATAAAGATAAGAAAATAAAATAAAAAAGAGAAATCTCGTCGGGCTGTATTGTGATATATTTATGAGAGCTTTTAAATAAGGTAACATATGTTCTTTGTCGGCGTCTATTTTATGAGACGTCGTTCAGGGTGTATCTTTTATGTGGAATGAGTGGTTCACCCTAAGAAAAACGTGGATAATATTATTTATCCAGCTTCTAGTTGCATGTGCGATGTCAAGCCATGACTCCCTAGGAAATAGGCAGTCAACAACTTTTCCTATATTATTTATCCAGCTTCTAGTTGCATGTGCGATGTCAAGCCATGACTCCCTAGGAAATAGGCAGTCAACAACTTTTTCTAATCAAAGGGAAGCGATTACCACTTGAACTCTAGACTCATACACTACTACAAAATAGACTTTTCGCAACACCAATTTTACAATGGTTATAGTGTTAACCGTGATAATAATTTATTTTTTAATGTTTTTTTTGTATTTACTAAAGAACATGTCACAACGGTCATATGTAAAAACTGCAGTGAAATGGTTCGTTCTCTCTCTCTCTCTCTCTCTCTCTCTCTCTCTCTCTCTCTCTATATATATATATATATATATATATATATATATATATATATATATATATATATATATATATATATATATATATATATATATATATATATATATATATATATATATATATATATATATATATATATATATATATATATATATATATATATATATATATATATATATATATAAATCTATTTCAATAGTTTGTTTCATAATGTTTGAATTTTCTGTTTGTTTTGGCTTGTAGGTGGGGATGCACGTTTCAATAAAGAGGACGAAGATAAAGTTAGCGTTGCAAACTTGTGTCAAAGATCCTGAATGACATCCATTTAATATAGACACAAGTTTGCATCTCTTAATTTAGTTTCATCCTTGTTTCGTTGTGGACACGTCATTATGGGACATGTATGGTACGTTTCTGATACATTCTATGACTTGATATATTTGTTGTATCGTGGTTGTTGTTTATGGTTTGTTGTTGATGAACGTTTTGGATGAGTGTTGTTGTTAATGTGTTTAAAAGATGAGTTATATATATATATATATATATATATATATATATATATATATATATATATATATATATATATATATATATATATATATATATATATATATATATATATATATATATATATTATATGGTTTGACTGTTTTTCTAATCTCTTACCGAATATATAACTTTTCAAACTGCATTAGAAAATTATAATATGATAGATAAAATTATATTATAAAACAAGTACACGTTCAATTTTTGACAAGAATTCCTCACATTGTTAAGTGCATGTTGTTCTTTAACAATTAGAACTTAGTTTAATAATTATAGATCTTCAACCACCCTTCTCTCCACCTCTAATTATGTTTGCAAAGTAAATAATATTTTGCAAAAAGAAGTAGAGGTGAAGGCATAGGTGGTTGAAGAACTAGGATCGTTAAACAAAGTTCTAATTGTTAAATAGAAAAATGCAGATAAGGAGTCGAAGAACTCTTATCTAGAATTGAACGTGAACTTGTTCTTCTAATATAAATTAATTTGTCATATTATTATGTTCTAGTGCAGATTAAAAGGTTATATGTTTAGTGAGCATTGATGAAATAAACATTCCACATAATTTATAATAAACTCAGGTCTATATATCACAACCGTCTATTTCTTTTAAAAAGAATAAAAACTCGTCTATTTCGTCTATTCGAGTCACAACCGCCCTAATACACACAGATAAACATCAACAATGAACAATATGAACCAAACATCCTAAATTCAACATTTATACTCTCGCCTTTTTATAAGGCATCAACATATTTTATCAATTCAACATCTATACTCATGAATATCAAAATTAAGGATTAGGCATATAGATTTACACGAAAATCAACAATTGACAGAGCAAAAAATTCATATCATAACGCCTTTGAGAGGTTTTGCACAAACCTTTTCAAGCTTCTAAACCTCATTAATGGAGGAACAAGAAAAGAAAAATGGAAGAGGATAATGCATCTTCTCCATCCTTCATGCTTAAACACCCATATCATGAATAATTTTCCCCTACCTCAAATTTGCAGAAAGTTTGAAGCTACAACAATGAAGTTCCTCTTCGCCTTCAAAAGTTCTTCTAAGTTTGCCTCTTTCTCTCTTTAACTCTTTCTCCTAAAATTCTATGTACTGACAGTTTCTCCCTTCCCTTTGATATTTAAATAAAAATCCTATTTTTATTTCTATTTTAATTAATTCTCCAACTTTACTCAATTCTTACTAATTTCATCAATCTCTCTTATTTTATTAAAAATATAATCTAACGTCCAAAACTCAATTTCTCATATTTATATATTATTTAAACTATAAAAAAAATATAATTAAATTCTAGTTTTATGATTAAACTATTATTCCTCACTTCTACGCTAATTTAAATATAATAAAACTCTATCAAAAAATTCAATAACTTAAATAAAATAATTAAATAAGTTAAAAACACTCCAAAACTCAATTAAAAATAGAATAAAAAATTGGAGTGTTACAAGCTTCACGTCCCTTAACACTCACCATGAACAAATATGACAGCAAGTTTCCACTTGCATAATAACCTTGTGCCTCCAACCCTAAAGGAAAACTTCATGGGACATGAGTGAGGCATATGGTGTAAGTTCCATAAAGTTAAAAGGCACCATACAAAAAACTGTTACTAGATCAAGAAGTATGTCAAAGGTGATCACTTCCAAGGGTCAGACGGGTCCAACTCTCGAGGAAGGGATGACGCAGGAAGCCCCAAACTCAGACAGAGCGAAGAGTCATCTATAGATAAAGACAATAAGATCGTACACCTTAATACTATTGCATGAGGATTTATTAGGAGCAAAGAGACTAGCTCCGCTCTCAAAAGGTATGTCTATTAGGTATTAAATATAGAGGATCTCCCCAAAGAGCCAAGGAAAGACGAACAAAAGACGCCAGAGATCGAAATCACCTTTCTAAAAAAAGATGCAACATGCATCCACCCCATAACGATGAGTGGAAAATCATAAGAGTTATCGTAGTTCAACGGAGCTACGCAGATATCCTTCTACACTATTGTGGCTCAATTATCATCTTGTAATTCATGTATTGTTCCTTTCCCTTTACTTAGATATGAAAAATTGCATTATGAGTAGGCAATCTTCCCTTAATTAAGTCTTGTAGATGTCTTTATCTAGAATTACTTGAATTATATAATTTGTTTTGTCTTAATTTATGCAATTGCTACATAGTATTATTTAACAATATTTATTCTTAACTTTTTCCATATTAATGAATATTTAAATTGATTTCAAGGTGTGAATGACTACTAACTATAACCTTATAATTCAACATAACTTTATTGTTTAACATATACTATTTATAAAAAGAGAGTATTATTTGAATATGATCGTAAGAATTAATAGTAGGAAAGATCATTTTCAATTACGAAATCACCTAAGACATTAGATGGTAGGAAAGACATTTTTCAATTAGGATACAAGACATTTGTCGTAATTATTTTGTTAGTTAATCGTGATATTAAAGATGAAATTGTAAGAATTAAATAAAATCACTAAGCAACGATAGATAAAAGATTCAAAAGGGCCTAATCTTTTTTAATCTATAATTTTTCTTAAAAGTTATTTCAAATTATTGTTTGCTAAACATATGCTCCGTATACCCCATTATATTTACACCATCTTAAGTAAGTTAATAATTACCAAATAGAAATTGGAAGAATTCACGCAGATACAAATCTTATAAATTATATTACTCAATGACAATTGGTACACTTGGAAAAGTTTCATCAATCACATATTTGTAGGTCGTTTAAGTATAACGAAGCATTAATATTTGGACAATTTAACAAAGCAACGTGTTTAACGAAGATGCATATTTTTATCATTGCAAGATTGAGATGATAAAAATTACACTCTTTATTTAAATATACAAGCCGAGGAATATGCATCAACTAAATGTGAAATGTCTTAAAATATTATTATAACATTCGTTGAAGTTAATAGAAATTCACAAAATGCCAGTTGAAATAAAAAGAGATGACTCATAAGTTTTGGGAGATATATTTTAGACACATCTAAATTTAGTTAAGTTATTGAATTTATTTCTTATTGTTTTAATAATGGATAACACACACGAAGCTAGTAAATTCTAATTATCACAACTCAAAGTTACCAGTATGATAACAACAAAGTTGCATTTGTTGTGGCATTTCCTTATATAGAATTTGAGTGGGAAAATAATTTATGTTAGGCATTACAAAAGATAGAATAAATGTTTGTTATTGAGGACATATTTATATAAAATGGAAAACATACAAACCACTATATATTTATGATATATTTATAAGAGTTTGCATCTAGAGTTATTATGAGACACATTATTGAAATTTTTTTAGAAAGTAAGTGATCTGACCTGATCAGAAGGAAGTCAGTGACCTGTCACGCGTCGTTGATCAGCCACCTGTTTACCGGAGGTATGGAAGAGGAGGGGGTGTACCTGCAAGACACTCTGATGCCAAAGTGAGAGAATGGACCAGAGAGAGAGAGAGCAAATACATAAAGGTTTAGAATAGAATACCTGACCCTCTTGTGAAAGAGGGTATTTATAGAGAGACCCCAACACAGGGCCAACAGTCATTTGCGTTGGGCTAGATGGCCAAGCCCAACCCAAGTGACTGCTAGGGCTTACGTGGCGTAGTGAAGACCAGGACGTGGTCTTCGCCTTATATCAACTGTCCCTTGATCTCCGGAAGGTGGATTGACCACCTCTTTCGGAGGTGGGTAGTTGGCTGATGACGTGCCCCCGCAGAGAGGGCACGTGAAGAACGTGTGGAAGACACGTTCTTCTGTCTGACAGGGAGGAGGATCCTGCCTGACGGTTGAGGTGCTATGCTTGATGAAGGCAGTGTCTGGTCGACAGAGGTCCTGTGCTCGACGTCGCCCTGTTGGGCTAGTTTAGGGCCTTCCCCATATACAATTGAGTTTGGCCTGTCTGGACAAACCTGAGCCTAGTCCAGAACAGGAGCCCCCCAAGTCGTAGCTTCAACGTAAAGGAGCAAGGACTTGATGATGCTGCGCCGAGAAGGGAAAGTGCGCGGGGAAAGGTTCTGTCTGCTCGTGTCGCGCGAGAATGTGTGGTCGAGGAAGTGTCCCCGTCCGATATTGTAGGCGGGAGGACGAAGGGACGCGATTGATTTCCTATGCCACGTGTCAAGCGTTTGGTGGGCCATGTGGGGAGGCTACCCTAGGGCACTCGAGTTCCTAGAGACGCTTCGAGTCCTGTGCTAAGGGTATAAGTACGCGGGACCCTGCTTCTTCGTCATTTTCGCTTCTGCTCTCTTTCTAACGCGATAATTGATTTGTCTGCATTCGTTTGTCAACACCACTACAACCGCCATTGCGTACTCCGTCGTTACCAATAATCCAGTAAGTTCCATTTCTTTGTTCTTTCCTTACGCCATATGTTAAAGCTAGAGTCGAGGTGTGTTGAGTTCCCCGAGGAGGGAGATGGATCTCCGCCGCGATAGGCGGTGGTTTTCTAGGTTTTGGATGAATGCACCAAGGACGTGCGATGAGGTAGTTTGAACTCCCCGGGGACAGGTGTTAATTCTAGATGAATGCCCCAGGGACGGACGTTAGGGTTAGATGAATGCCCTGGGGGCGATCAGTGGGCTAGATGAATTCTCCGAGGACGCATGATAGGGATTAGATGGACGCCCGGGGGGCGCGCGCTATGGTCAGACGTGTATCCTAGAGACGATGAGGGGTATAAGATGAATCCCCCGAGGACAGCTTCTCGGATGGCTTTTACCATCGTCACGGATGTTGTCCCTGTCGCCCTTTCACTTGGCCTACGGTGGAAGGGTGAATTTGATCTTGGGCATCGAATTCACCGTTTCCTTCTGCTTTTCAGGTGATCATGACTTTGTGGGTCCCGGGGACCATGTACATGGACAAAGAACCATAAGTTTCTACTGTCGAGGATAGAGTTCGTCCGGTCGAGAAATGGGTGGCAGAGGAGCCTTTGGCGATGTCCTCGTATTTCGTAGACGAGCAGACCAGCGCTTTCTCCACCGTCGAGGACAGGACCACGAACGAGCCCTAAAACTGGCAGATGTACCGTTCCTGTGAACAACACTGCATCTGCTCGGCATTCGGAAAAATGCGGTTCCCTATGTATGAATTATGTTTTCGGGAGGCCGGGCTCATGCTACCTTTCACGGACTTTCAGTTGGGGGTATTCGATTGGTTGAGTTTAGCTCCCTCGCAACTGCACCCCAATGTTGTAGCACTCATCCGAGCATTCAATCTCGTTTGTAGGTATCTGAAGGTCGGGGCTACGCTGCCGCTTTTCTTCCGCCTTTTTCATCTGCATAGGCAGACGGTGAACAGTCGACATGGATGGGTCTCGTTGAAGCAACCGAGGAAGCTCTTTCGAACTTATATGGACTCTATCCGAGATTTTAAAGCATGCTTCTTCGTCGTCCGACCGGTGTCCCACGGGGCGTGTTCCTTACTGTACCAGAAAGAGGAGCACGTAGTGAACGGGCGGCGGAAGGACATCTTGATACCGAAGGTGCCCTTGGAGTGGACAAAGGAGCATTTCACGAAAGGGCACCAACCAATATATAGTGCGGGCGGGAACCCTGGACGAAGAGGACCTGGCCGGTTAATAAAAGATAGTCTCGTTCGTGGCCAGCCTGCCCCCGACAAACCTGGTGACGCCCGACGGTAGGTATGTCCACGACAGTCAGGGGTGCGTTTGCCAGAGGAAGAGGTTGATCAATACGAAGGATCTGCTCGAGTGTTCGTCGGAGGAGGAGGCCCTTGTTTACCTGGGTGGTGGCCGACCCCCTTCCCTTGACTTCACCGTTTTTCATTTGTTTGCTGACTTCTTTCTTCCTTTTTTTTGCAAGGAATATGTCTTTTGTCGAGGAGAGAATGAAGAAGCTGGCCGCCTCGAGAGCCGCGACTAACGTCGGGAAGACGCGGGTTGCCCAGGTGGTCGGGCAAGCTACTGCTGACCAGGGAGGAAGGGGTTCTTCATCGTCGCCCCAGAGCAGCCATTCCCCGCTGTCTCAGGGGGCTTCCAAGCGGCCTAAGATTCAAACGCCTGAGAGTGTCGTCGACTTGACGGAAGGGTTTGCTGAGGAGGGGTTCCTAATCCCGCCGTGCCATCAACATCCTGGCTTTTTCCATGATGCCAGGTCACCAGTTGTGCTTGTCGGGGAGGCAAAGGTGGTTCTCAGCATAGACCGAGCTGCGCGGAGGCAGGTTTTGATCGAGGATCTTGCTGCTATGATGAGCGTCTTCTCGACAGCCTTGGTTCTGAGCGACGAGAGTTGTTCCGCTGCCGAGCTGGCCAAGCTGCAGGGCAATCTTGCTTTCGCGCAGTCGAGGTTGACCAAGATGGTCGGGGAGTTGGATAAGAGTCAGGGAGACGTTGCCGCGCAGCGTAAGAGAGGAGAAAGTGCCGATGAGAAATTGAAGGTCGCGAAGGCGGAGGTGCAGACGCTAAAGGCTCGCGTGGGGGGGGGGGATGAAAGGTTCACTCTGACCTGCCGACGATGAGACTGACGAGGACAAGCTTATGGTCACTCATGCAGATCTACTGAGGAGGATCCGGGAGTTGGAGAATGACTTTCTGGAGGCAGTCGGGGTCGGTTTTTCTAGTGCTATGGACCAACTCAAGGTGGTTAATCCCGAGGTCATCCTGGTCATAGACGAGATCAGGCCCTTCTATCAGATAGTTGATGGACGGGTGGTCGAGTCCGATTATGAAGCTGCTGGTAACTCTGCCCCTGTAGATGAGCCTGAGGTGGACGGTTCAGAAGATGTATAGATTCTTTCCATGCCTGCGTGCTCGTGGTTTTTAGGCCTGCGTGCCAATATTTTGTTGTTTTTCTACTAAGTGTTTTTGCTGGGTCTGCGTGCCCTTATATGTTATAATCTGACTACCGGGCTGGTGCTCGCTTTTTATGATACAATGTTTTGTTTTGTTTAAGTGTGCGATTGTTTGTGTTTGCATGATGGTATGCCTGTTTTATTTCTGCACGTCTGTATGCTCGAAATGTATGTTTATTATGTTACCTTGTAGGTTCGGGGGTAGAGGCTCGATGATATTTATGTCCAGTAGTGTAGGGAATTGACCAGGTGACTAGTGTGGTTACTTAGTCAGAATGGGGGTGTTTATCCCGGCGGCGTGAACGTCCCATCGTGAGCTGGGTGTTCTGCCGAGCATGGTACAATGGCGGGGAGTCTCGATCGAGAGGTTCCTCGTCGAGCAAAGCGTTCTGCCTGCACATACAAAGGCAGCGGCTTGCCATTTTGCTAGCTTCGAGGAGACGCGATGGTACTGTGTCGCGCTCCTGTGGTCGCGACGCTGGTCGCCGCGGGCAGTGTTTAACTGTAGTATTTTTCAGCTTTTCAGCGTTCCATGGTCGAGCTAGTTGGTCCCTGTGTATGTTTTCGAGGTAATAGGCCCCGTGCTCTATCTTGTCCCGAACACGGTAAGAGCCTTCTCAATTTGTGGTGAGTTTGACTTCGTGCGAGTCCTTCTGGTTTCTTCGTAAGACCAGGTCGCCGACCTGGAATTCGCACTTTAGGACTCTGCTGTCGTATCGAAGGGCTATCTTTTGTTTTAGCCTGGCTTCGCGGAGAGCCGCTCCTGATCGGATCTCATCGACTAGGTCGAGTTCCTCTCGGAGAGCTTTGCCATTGGTTTCCTCTTCGAGGGGTGCCTCAGTCTTTCTAGATGATTCCCTGATCTCGACTAGGATCACTGACTCGGTTTCATATGTGAGGCGGAATGAGGTTTCCTTGATGGTTGAGTGAGGCGTTGTTCGGTACACCCACAACATGTTGTGGAGCTCCTCAACCCATCCTCTCTTGGAGTCGTCAAGCCTTCATTTTAATCCTCGGAGGATTACTCTGTTCTCGGCCTCGTCTTGGCCGTTCGTTTGAGGGTGCCTGACCGAGGTGAAGTGGTGTTTTGTCCCGAGTTTGGTACGAAGTCCCGGAAGTTTCTGTCAGTGAACGGTGTCCCATTGTCGGTGACTATGGCGAGCGGGACGCCGAACCTGGCGAGGATGTTCCTTTTGTAGAACCGGAGTATGTTGTGGGTCGTGATTTGGCAAGAGCTTCGGCCTCGACCCACTTGGTGAAGTAGTCGACGCCCACTATCAGGTATTTATTTTGATATGATCCTAAGGTGAACGGGCCGAGGATATCCATCCCTCACTAGGAGAACAACCATGAGGAGGAGAGGGATTTGAGCTCGCTCGGAGGGGCGAAGTGCATGTTCCCGTGCCGCTGGCACCTGTCACACTTCTTGACATGTTCTTTCGTGTCCTCCTGCATCGTCGACCAGTAGTATCCTGCCCGTAGGGCTTTCCTTGCTAGGGACCGCCCCTTGAGATGTTGCGTGTTGATGCCTTAGTGAACCTCTTCCAGGACGGCCGCGACTTGGGTCTTGTCGATGCATTTGAGGAGGGGGATCGAGAAGCCTCTTCGGTATAGTTTGTTATCGAGAAGAATATACGAGTAGGATCATCGTTTGACTGTGCTAGCCTCTTTAGAATCGACGGGGAGTCGTCTCATGCTAAGGTAGTCGTGTATGGGCGTCATCCAACAATTGGCGTCCCCGATGAAATTGATGTAGAGCAGCGTTTTTGCCATCTTCGTGCTTGGTTGCGCGAGGATCTCTTGGATGACTTATCTGTGCCCTCCTTTCTTCTTGGTGCTCGCCAGCTTTGAGAGGATGTCTGCTTGTGTGGAACGTGCTGGACCTCCGCGGAGTCGAAACTCTTCATCCGTTCCTTTATGAGGGCTAAGTACTCGGCCAGGTTGTCGTTCTTTGCCTGGTATTCACCTCATACTTACGAGGTGATCAGCTGGGAGTCCGTGAAGATTTTTATCTTTGAGATCTCCTGCTAGATGGAGGCCGGCCAGGAAGGCTTCGTATTCCGCTTAGTTATTCGTCATCAGGAAGGCAAGTGTCAGGGAGACTTCCACGATAATACCTTCCTTGTTTTCGAGGATGATGCTCGCGCCGCTTCCTGAGGAGCTTAAGGCGCCATCGACGAAAATGGTCTATTTCTGAGTTCCCGGGGTTGATTCTGCCACGGGGGTCATCTCGGCGACAAAGTCGGCCAGAACTTGAGCCTTTAGGGCTTTCCTGCCTTCGTATATGATATCGAACTCGGAGAGTTCCAGCGACCACTTCAGCATGCGCCCCGCCATGTCGGGTCGGCCGAGCAGCTATTTGATAGGCTACTTGGTTCTGACTAAAATGGTGTGGGCCAAGAAGTAGTGCCGGAGTCGTCTGACTGTGTTGACGAGAGCTAAGGCGACTTTCTCGATCTGTTGGTACCTCACCTTTGGACCGTGGAGGGCTTTACTCGTGAAGTAGATCGGTTTCTACCCCTCGGGGATTTCTCGGATCAGCACAGCGCTGACGGCTTCGTTCGCCATGGCCAGGTACAGGTACAAGGTTTCCCCAGTATCTGGCCTCGTCAACACGGGCGGCTCCGATAAGACGCGCTTGAGGTGGGGGAGGGCTTGCTCGCAGTCCTCTTTCTACTCGAAAGCAACTTCCTTTCTTAGTAATTTGAAGAAAGGGAAGGCGTGCTGCGCATATTTGGCAACGAAGCGGGAAAGCGACGCGAGCATCCTGTTGAGCGACTCTATCAATTTCTTCGAGTTTGGCATCATAACCTCGGAGAAGTCCCGACACTTGTCCGGGCTTGCCTCAATCCCACGCTCGGTCAAATAGAATCCGAGGAACTTCCCCGCACGCACCCCGAAGGGGCACTTCTCCGGATTGAAACGCATCCTGCACTTCCTCGTTGTCTCGAAGACTTTCCTGAGATATGTCGTGTGGTCGACTACCATGCAGGACTTGACGATCATGTCGTCCATGTAGACCTCGAGTATGTCGCTAATCTCTCCTTGGAAGACTTTGTTCATCATCCGCTGGTAGGTGACACCGACGTTTTTCAGGCCAAAGGACATTACATTGTAGTAGTAATTGCCCCACTCGGTCATGAAAGTCGTGCTCTATTTGTCGGCCTCGACCATGGGTATCTAGTTGTACCCCGAGTATGCGTCTATGAAGGACAGTAGTTTGAAGCCCGCCGAGTTGTCGACGAGCTTGTCGATGTTAGGGAGGGGGTAGACGTTCTTAAGACATGCCCGGTTGAGATTTGTGTAGTGAACGCATATTCTCCATTTACCATTATTTTTCTTAACTAGTACATCATTGAACATCCAGGTTGAATACCGGGCTTCCAAAATAAAATTCGCCTATAGGAGGTCTTTTACAGCCTTTTCAGCCGCCACCGACTTTTCGGGGGACTGCTTACGCCTACGTTGTACTACGACCCTAGCGGCCGGGTTGACAGAGAGTTGGTGGCAGGCGACCTCAGGGTCAAGTCCAAGCATCTCTGCAGTGCTCCAAGCGAAGAAATCGGCATTCTCACGGAGGCAGGCCTTCAATTGCTTCCTCGCCAGGTCGGGCAACCCCGCCCCAATCTTCACGGTCTTCGTTGCGTCTGCTCCGAGGGTCACGATCTCGAAGTCCCCGTCTTGAATGGGGCGCGTTGGGTGGAAAGGCTGATCATTGGTGGTGGAATGGGCATCGCTGGCTTCGTCCTCGTGGTTGGGATCTTCGATAAAACGGCAATCGAGGTCCACGACATCGACGTGATCCTTTGGTTTGACCTCCCGAACGGGGGGTGACTTAGTTGTTTTGGTCGTGGGACCGATTGTACTAAGGCCCTTCATCGTTGCGTCGAAGCATCGACGAGCAACTTCGATATCCCCGTTAAGGGTGACAACGACTCCAAACCTTGTGTAGTGCTTCATCTTTAGGTAAATGGTCGATGACACCGCGGTAAGTTCGGTCATCGTTGTCATGCCCAGGATGCAGTTGTATAGAGACGGGAATTCAACGACTAGAAAACGAACGTTGATTTCCCTGGCCGTTTCCTTTTCCCCGAATGTGACCTTGAGCTCCACGTACCCCTATGTCCTCATCTTCGTCCCGTTGAAGCCTTGTAGATTGGAGCCTAGGTAGGGGGACAAGTTAGATTCGTCGAGCTGAAGCGTAGTGAAGATATGGGTGTACATGATGTCCACCGAGCTCCCCCGTCGACTAGGATGCGTCGGACGTCGAAGTTGGCCATCTGTGCCCGGATCAGAAGGGGAATGTTTGATTTTGAGGCTCCCCCCGGGAGTTCCTCAAGGTAGAAGGTGATCGGGTTGGATCGACCTCGGAACTTGTCAAACATGCTCATCTTGTCGGAGCTGTTGCTTATAAGCTCGTCAAACTTCCGCTTAATTGATACCATTGAGAGTTTGCTCGGGGTTTCTCCAGAAATGACCATTGCCCCTGGGAAGTATTCCCACCGGCTCCTCGGGTAACGAAAGTTCGGTGGGGAGGTTGAACTCTCTTAGGGCGAACCAATCCTCTAGTCGCCCAACGGTGAGGGCTACCTGTAGGCCTGAGTCGTCGTGGGGAGGAGGGAGGTCCTCGACGTTTTTAGCCTCGAGGGCCTCCTACCGGGGCGGGTCTCCTCCCCGGGTGTACCTCTTCAGATGCCCATCTTTGATTAGAATTTTAATTGCATCCTTCAGGTGGATGCAGTCCTCTGTCACGTGACTGTGGCTTTGGTGGAAGCGACAATACTTAGATTTGTCCACGTTGGCTTTGGTGGGTGCCGGTTTCGGAAAACGGACGCCTCCTCGGACAAATTCGGAATTGGCGCACTCAGCCAGTATGCGCTCGCGGGAAGCGACTAGTGCCGTGTATTCGGTGAAACGGTCGGCGGGGCCCCGTTGCTCACGGGGTTATCGGGGGCGATCCTCCCTTCGCTGGTCCCCTCCGCGGCATTTGCCTGAGGTCCCTTCCTCTCTGGATCCTCGGGGGGCTTCTTTGTTCCGCGTGTAGCGGGCGGTGTTGGCGGCTTGTGTCTCCTCGAACCGAATATAGTGGCGAGCCCTGTCGAGGAAGTCTTGGAGGGAGTATGGCCGGCGGATGACCACGGCCTCGTAGAATTTGGAGTCCCGTCGTAGGCCCTGCTCCATCAGGTAACGTTTCATCTCGTCTGAAGTTGTTATTTGGACCGCCTCCCTCGTAAACCTCTCGATGTAGTTCATGAGGGGCTTATCGGGGGCTTGAATGATCGCGCCCAACGCGACCTCTATCTTCAGATGACGTCTGGACGCCGTGAAGTGCCGCGAAAACAGGTCCTTCAGAATCCTCCACGACGTGACGGACTCCAGTTCCAGGCTCTTGTACCACGTCATAGCGTCTTTCCTCATGGTCGTCGAAAAAATCCTGCACTTGATGGCTCCTCGGACGTTTCGGTAGTCAAGCATAGCCTCAATGTCCTCCAGATGGTCGTCCGGGTCCGAGGTTCCGTCGTACGTTGAGAGCACGGCCGGTTTCTCCATCCCGTAGGGGATGGGAGCTGCCATGATCTCTCGGGACAGCGGGGTCCTGTAGTCGTCCTCGTCGCTGAGGATCGATGACTGAGGGAGTGAGGGCCCATTGCGAGGAGGAGGTTGGTTCCGTACCCTTGGTTGCCTGATCGGTGCCTCGGGTCTCCCCGTCCTCGGCTCCTGAGAGCGTCTATCCTTCCGGGTCGGCGACCTTGCTCGCTTCTTGGAGACCATGGGTTAGGGCCTCTCCAGCTGTGGTCAGTGCCCTCGTGGTTGGGGAGAGGGGCTCCGAGAGTTCTCGCGCTGATCTTCCCGCGGAGAGGAGCGAGATGAGGTGCCGTGTTCCAGCGCGCCAATGCGTTTGTTCTGCCGGAACATCATCTCGTTTGTCTGGTTGATGGCCGCAAAGAGAGCGACCATCGTTGGGTCCGCGCTGGCCGGAGTGGGGATGTGCTGGAATACTGTCGGGCTCCTTGCTCGAGGGACGGCATGGTGCGGTGCATCCTTGGAGGATGGGGAGGCAGTCTGGCCGTCCCTGGCGTCGGTCTCACGGAGTTGAGATGTCCCCACCTGACCGTCACCGTTGGTGACGGGGACGGGGGCGGAGTTGTGAACAACTTTGTCGTGGCGCGGGCTAGTGATGATGCTGAAGTTTTGATAGGCGAAGCTTTGGTTCTCTACTCGGAGGAACGGGGAAGCTTAGTTCCCACAGACGGCGCCACTGATTTGACTTGATCAGAAGAAAGTCAGTGACCTGCCACGCCCTTGATCAGCCACCTGTTCACCGGAGGTATGGAAGAGGAGTGGGTGTACCTGCAAGACACTCCAATGCCAAAGTGAGAGAATGAACCAGAGCGAGAGCAAATACATAAAGGTTTATAATAGAATACCTGACCCTCTTGTGAAAGAAGGTATTTATAGAGAGACCCCAGCGCAGGGCCAACGGTCATTTGCGTTGGGCTGGATGGCTAGGCCCAACCCAAGTGACTGCTAGGGCTTACGTGGCGTAGTGAAGACCAGGACGTGGTCTTCGCCCTAGATCAACTGTCCCTTGATCTCCGAAAGGTAGATTGACCACCTCTTTCGGAGGTGGGTAGTTGGCAGATGACGTGCCCCTGCGGAGAGGGCACGTGGAGAACGTGTGGATGACACATTGTTTTGCTCGACGGGAAGGAGGCTCCTGCCCGACGGTTGAGGTGCTCTGCTTGGCGATAGGGGTCCTGTGCTCGACGTCGCCCTGTTGGACTGATTTGGGGCCTTCCCCATATACAATTGGACTGAGCCTGTCTGGACAAACCTGAGCCCAGTCCAGAATAGTAAGGTTGGTGAAAATTGACAAAACAACATGTGGTAACAAACTTATAACAATATAAGATTTGTCCTATGCTTGTATGTTAGGAATATATATACTGAGTTGTTTGACAATTTCATTCGATTCAACTCATATTAAATGGAGAAAATTAAATTTGAAAAGTCATCGCGAAGAAGACACCAACATTGGATCAAAAGTGAATATGTCTCATAATATGGGTGCATTGTGGAAATAACTTCGAGCATTTGATACTGTTGAAAAAAAGCTTTGAAGATTATGGTGTGAGAACTTGCTTATCCATCTATAAGTGTATGTCACCTGATAAAGTTAAAATCATATAATGAATAAAGAAGAGTAAAAAGCCAAAAGAATATGATGTATATATTGGTCTTTTACAATTTAATTATGTTGATGCAACATATTGTGCATCAAATTTTTGGATTTAAAATATTGTGTTTTATATTCCAAAATTTTTGAAAATATAAAAATGAAATACTTACTTTTTGCTCGAATAAACTTGAACAAAAGATGAAGAAAACATAAAAAGTAAATAATGTATTTTGGTTTATACATAAGGGTTAAGGAAGAAGTTAAGTGAAATTAGGGGGTGGAAGTAGGAGAATAATAAAGGTAGATGTGAAGTAAAATTTCTCATGGTTTTATTGAGAGTATGAAACATAATTTTGATTTATATGAGAAAATAAGTCTTGTACCTCTTCCTTTTTAATAGTAATATGCATTTTTCTTTTCTTCTTGCATTGAAAACTTTTAATCACTTTCATCCATATCATTTAATCCACAAAGAATATTGAGTTAAAAACATTTTCTAACCATTTCAACCATCATTGAGTTATGAGTTTTTAAAAATAAAGTGTTCAAGCAAAATTTTAATCACACAACTGTAAAATATATCATTAAAGAGAAAATAAAACGGAATTCAATTTTATTAAAAACCATTGATTTTTAAAGATAACACAATCGTTTTTGTTAAGAGAAGAATATTTATGAAAAAATACGCATTTTTTAACTTAACCAAATATGATTGGTTAAATTCATTAATATAACTAAAAAATCAAAAGTCAGGAGTTAGAAGAATTTTGACTTAGGACCTTCTGAACCAGAAGACCATTTCACACAGAGAATTTTGACAACTTCCACTAGTGATTTTTCTTTCAATTATGTCTCCAACATAGTCAACATCACAAAATCCAACTGTATTATAATTTAAGAATTTCTTATAAATTTGTTATTCTGTTCGGATATTTAAAAATCCTCTTAATAGTGTTTGTAGATATATTTGACATTCATAGAGATTTGTAGAGTAATTTTTTTTTTCAAAAATATATATAAAATTTCAAAAAGATAAATTATAAAAAGGTTAAAAATGAGACTTTAAGAATTATAGAGGTGTCAATCTAAACGCTAGGGTGTCAAGTAAAAAATTATCCGAAAGGAACGGCCCAAATTCTCGATTCCTGTCTAAATGCGCGAAACGAAGTAAAAATGGATGCCATATCCCAAAAACTGAAAGGTGAGGGAATCGAAATCATCACCATCTACATCCTCATTTTCACCATCGCTATTCCCTCTTCCATTTGCCATTTTCGATTCGTTTCTTCAATCTGAAAACGAAAACCTCACGAAACCTAACAATTCCTTCTCCGAATCTCACATTCTTCCATCGTAAACACAGATCAGATTCAACTTGCATGCATTTCCTCTCCTCAGATTCAGAGCATATACTTCAAGATCTGATCCGATTTCAAATTTCCGATTTCAGAATTTCAGAATAAACGAATTCTCGGTAAGAATCGTTTTCGCCTGATTCATGTTCTAACCATAACCGTGTACCGTGATTTTCCCTCTGCCGAATCGGAAGATGGGATTAGTGTTTACCAGATTGTTTTCGTCTGTTTTCGGTAACAAGGAAGCTCGAATTCTCGTTCTCGGCCTCGATAATGCCGGAAAAACTACTATTCTCTGTATGTTTCATATCTCTCTCTGCATTTTATGAAATCAATTAGATGAATTTTTTATTGCTTTGGTGAATTTTTTGATTTTGCTTTTCAGATCGGCTTCAGATGGGGGAAGTTGTCTCTACCATTCCAAGTTGGTACTCGATCTCGTTTTGCGTTTTCTTTCTCTAAATCTCAATGTGTGCATTGTTTTCGTATTTCATATGCTGAACCGTTTTGGTTTTAGATTTTCAATTCAAGTTAGAACTTAGAAGCAATGCTATTTGGTTCAAAAGAATTGTTACAGAGTTGGGCACAAATTGAAATAGTGCTTAACGATATGCTTGTGAGGTCAATTATGAAAAAGTTGTTAGTAATATAATGCACGATTTGATCCATGCACGATTTGATGATATTTTTGCTGCTCCATTTCTTCTTTTACACCGTGGCTGACTGGTTTATTTGATTATTTGATCCAGCGATCGGGTTTAATGTTGAAACTGTGCAGTATAACAACATTAAATTTCAAGTCTGGGATTTAGGTAATGACTTTAATTAGCTTGGTTCACATGATTTTTTTTTGTATACTAGGTATGTTTTGTGATGTATGTTTTACACTGTTGTTAAGCATATTTGAAACCTTCTAGAGTCTTATATATGACCATGTTATATCTTTACATTTTTTTTTCATCTTTGACTATAATTTAGGGTAGGGATGACAATGAGTAAAGTACTAAACCGCATGTGCTTGTACAGGCTACCCACGTTTACAAAAAAATCCTTAGATAGACCAAACCAGTGTGGGTTTTAAATAGTGAAATATGATTTCCCTTTATTTTGTCTTTTTTTTTTTGGTTCAAATTTGTAAAATAAAAGTACTATTTTAATACTAAATTAATAAAAAGCAGCAATAAAGATAATACTTTTTAAACATATACTATGCAACTTCATATGAATATTTTAAAAAGGTCACGCAAATCCTAATTAGTAAACATAATAGATAAAGATAGTGTGGGGATGGGGCTAGTTGAAGTGAGCACTAAAGTACCATCACCATTAATTTTTTGTAGGTGATTAATTACCTATGTCTGCTGTACCTCTATAATAGTAAAACTCTATTTATAGTGGATAATTTTTGTGGGTACCCTATTGTGTCTAGCGTTGAGGTCCAATTTCCATCCCTTATGTAGAGTAGGTGGCTTACACATCTTAATGACTTATGTGTTGCAAACAAAACAAAGAGTTTGGTGTTGCGCCAAGTTAAATTTTATAAGTAATTCACACGTAGTCTAAGACCTTTTTATTTTGTAGAGGTAGGAATGAAATTTGAGCCCGCCTAGCTCAAGTTTGGCTTGACATAAACAAGCAATACTTGTTAAGAAAATGTGCCTCTGTTTTTGCTCAAGCTTAGATAACTTGCTCACAACAATTTGCCTGAGCTTGAGGATTCTAACACAAGTCCTATACAACAACACCCATTGTTTTTTCCTGTTAAAATCTTATACTATCTAAATCAACTTGTGAACCTGGCTTGACTTACTTCCATCCCTACACATAGGACAATATGTCGACTGTCATGACATTTCTGTCTCATGTTAAATACCAGCATGCTTACATGGGGCCATGGTTTAAATTTGAGGTTTGCTAGTCTCATTTCTGGGTATAGCAGTGATAAGTGCAACATGTAACAAAGCAAGTTTGGATGATTTTTGTCCTCTTCTGGCTGGTAGCATTTTTTTGTTTTTGTAGTTTTGAATTTTGGTATAGTGCAAGGGAAGATAAGAAAATGCTGAAACCGTTGACGGTAATGTTGTTTTTCCTGTGTCGAGCTATTTTCTTTGTACGCATGAAAGAAAATAAACACACCTCAAACCATAAATGTAGTTTATTACTTATAGTCATGTGAGCTTATAGTTGTGCGAGACATAATATTATATGATATTGGATGGCTTATTTCAACTTCTGATATCCAACTTTTGTTTATACAGGTGGGCAAACAAGTATCAGGTAAGCCTTTTGGTTTCATGCTTCCTTTGACTGATGAAACATGTGCAATTTTTAAATAAATTTCCTTTAACAGCAAATAACTGGTTATTTTTGATGTGTTACAATGTCACAATTTTCTTTTGCTTATCTATAATTGATATTAGGATATAATTCAATTGTTGCTACTCCATTTGTCATGCATTTTTGAATATTTTAACTCTTCCATATTTCTGTTTACCTGTATATGAACCTACTCTAAAGTCCTTGATATGTAATGTTTCCTGTAAGAAAATACCAATCTTTATCTAGTTAATTAACATGTGTAGATGCGTGTGTGGGTGTGTATGTTTCTAATAAGAATTCAGAGTTTCTCAATCCACCCCCTTTATATGTTCAAATATGCCAAAATACACTACCGGAAGAGTCCTTTCGGTAATGAATTTTCTATCAAAACACACTACCTAAAGCATGTTTACGGTAAACTCATGTTTTAGGGGTGGATTGAGAGAACTTCTAAGACTCTCATTCACATACACCGTTAGTGTAACGAGTTTTTACACCGGCAATCAATCATAACTGCCGGATCGTTAAAAATGGTTGACTTTAATCATAATTACTTTTAAAATCCCATATAGTTTGTAATAATAGTTTGATAGGGTAGTACTTTTCACTAACAATGTATCAACCAACATAACTCACTCTCACTGACAGACATTATTAACACACACCTAAAACAATCTTATTCATTTGAAACTACACTAGCTTATATTATGAAAAGAAATGCTTTGTGGATTCGAAGATGAATTTCTCTTATATTAATTTATTTATAGTGTTACACTTACACACCATGTAGCTTAGCTCATTTCTGATGTATCATATTAAGCTTTGAGTTTTTTTCCCCCTTTTCCTTCAAGGGTCATTTTACAATCATACACTTGTCTGTGCCCTGTTTGAACAAACATGAATGTGATAAATTTCACTTTAATAAATTTCCACGCATATAAAAGACCTCGTTTTGTGCATGAATTACTTCTTACTTCTCACTTGCCATTTCACATATAAATTGGGTAAATAAATTATATGGTAGTAGCATGATTAAAAGAACAAATAACTGGCAAATCGATAACACGGTAAACCGAACCACAAGATGGGAAAATAACTGTCTCTAATAACTATGCAGTGAGTATACATTATCTAACCTTTTGCTGGGTTTGATTATTATTTTTGTCCTTAGGCCATATTGGAGGTGTTACTTTCCTAATACGCAAGCAATAATCTATGTTGTGGATTCAAGTGACACCGATAGGCTTGTGATAGCTAGGGAGGAGTTCCATGCTATTCTGGAGGTATATGTTCCTGATACACACTTCATTTGGAACTTTGTTACAAGTATTCAGTTTGTTACTCTTAAAATTCTGTGTAGCTTCTATTACAAGGGATTGGGGGCTCTAGGTTGTATTTCAAAAGCATATAGATTATGCGAAACTTGAACATATGTTAAGAGGACTAGAGAAGAATGCTTTAGGTGTTATTTGTGATCATATTTTTCTCCTAAGCTAAGAGGAATCTTTTTTGCATAGTTACAATGGTGCTATAAGTAAATATAAGATCATGACGGAATATATTAAAGAAAAAGTAGGCATAGGTGAATAGAACCTATTAAGATGGTAGAACTAAACTTTAAAATGGTTTGGATATATGAGAAGCAAACCAATGGGAGCGGGAGCTCATTAAGAAAAGCTTATGAATTGGAAGATATTTGATAATCAAAGGAAGAAGAGAGAAGAAGAGCAAGAAAAACTAGTGGTGAAATAATTAAGTATGATTTATATCTATGCAGCAACTTTGAGTAGTTCGTTTTTAATGGAATTCAGTTGTGGTGTTTGATTCATCCTAGTTGAATATGCTTTGATTGTTGTTCTTGAAGGTTTTGTTCTGTTTTGTTTGAAAAATACTTTTCTACTCCTTATTTTCATTGGTAAATTAATTACAGAAATCCTACTTTGTTTTTAAGTAGTTTATTGTTTTTAAAGATTTGTTTAGAAAATGGTGACTGCCATCATTTTTCATCATGTCACGCGCTCCTTGATAGCAGGAAACAAATTAAAACTATAATGACATTTTTGCAATTATCAATAAAAACTGTAACAAAAAACGTTTTCTCAAACAAAATATAACCTTAGCAATTGCACTATTATTGTGGAGGTGTTTCATGAATCGGAAATTTGATTCAAAAATATGCTCTGGCTTGATTGTCAATTTCATTTTTTATGTGATTATAATCTAGTTCTTTTTTTAATACATTAAATAAAATTTGACGCCCAATCAATTTTTATCTATTTCCTATTTTCGTTTGACTAGATTTTATATGTTTCCTATTCCTCTGTGGCTATGGTTGTGTTGTCTCATCTGATTGTGATTTCAGTTATACAAAAACAAGCTAACACTAATTATTTTCTCTGAATCTTTTGGTAGGAAGAAGAACTAAAAGGTGCAGTTGTTCTCATTTTTGCAAACAAACAGGTCAGAATTATATATATATAGTATTCTCGTATTTTCTCTAGGGTAATAAGAATTAATCACTGTATATATAAGAGTTATGAAGCTGATATTATTTGGGAGAAGTCTATGTTAACTGACATAATGCATTAATGCCAAAGATATCTTCAATTTGTACATGCACATAGATCATATGCAAGCATAATGAAGCTAAAATTTTGAACTTTATTTATTAGTGTCTCATGCGTGTTCCATTCCATTATACAGGACCTTCCTGGTGCTCTTGATGATGCTGCTGTGACGGAGTCTCTCGAGTTACACAAGATTAAAAATCGCCAATGGTCTATTTTTAAAACTTCCGCCATCAAAGGCGAAGGACTTTTTGAGGGCCTTGACTGGTAAGTCTATTAAAATGGAAGGATATTTCAAGGTTGTTAGGATATCAAATATCATAAACAAGTAGCATTGGTTCATTGCTAATTTATTCTTTTCATTTTTTAAAAGTATTTTGAGGGTATTTTTCCAATGTTATAAAACTCATTGATCATCAACTCAGTTAGGATACTGGGTCAATATTATACATTAAAATTTTTTTAAAACACAACCTATAGATATTATACTTTATTTTAAAAAAAAAATTCATATCATATTTCAATAGGGATCTGTAAATTTATTTTTAACGGGATCACCATCGATTATAATGTTTAACAGTTTCAAGATGATAAAAAACCACTAACTGATAATATTAGCAATTTGAGGATAATAAAAAACTATTAACTGATAATATTAATTTCATATATCTAATAATATATCAATTCATTTGATATGGTATAGAAGTTATGCAAATTGAACAAAAATTAAAATATGCAAAAGGCCACCCAAAAAAAAAGACTTGGCCGTATAAATGTTGAATTGGGGAGTCACTGTAATTTATAGGAAACTGACTGAGTAAACTGATTTTTATCGGTTTTGATCCAATTAATGGTTGAGTGGGTGGGGTAATTCAATTGGTACGTGATAATTGAGCTATTAGATAAGTGTAAGTTGTTGTCTAGGGTGCTAGGGTGCTATCCTTGACAATGATATTTCTTTGTATTTTCTCATATTGTACTAAAGTTGTTGATTTGTATTTTTTCATATTTTTTTATAGGGTAATGCTAATTTGTGTTTAAGGATACATGTTAAGAAATTCATAAATAGAAAATTTGTATTGGAAAAAGTAGTAAAAAAATTAATTATTTGATTTTGATACAATCAATATACATTTTTTAAAAAATTGTTTCTACATTTAGTTTTTAATTTGTGTCCCAATTAGCATTACTCTTTCTTTCTCATATTGTATAAATAAACAACTTTTCGGAAAAAAAAATCCAATTAGTGGTTGATACTAGTCATTTGAGCTTTACAGTTTTTTATAGGGTCAAATATGTTTAGTCCTTGTTACATTCCAATTGTTTAAGTTCAGTTCATAGGTTTTATTCAATTTTTGTCTCTATTTGAAAAATATTTTACAAGTAATGGGTGCTTTTAGTTCTAGTCTACGAAAATATAGTCTCTATAAAAGTCTAATAGAGACAAGAATTTTATAAAATTTATGTAGGGACTAAACTTAAAAAGTTGTGATATTATAAGGACTAAGACATTCACCCTTCCTTCCTTCACTATTATAAGAGAATATTCTATTTTTAGATACATTAATTAACAAATATGGTGCAAATATATAGATCAGATACATTAATTATTCAATGAACTTCAAAAAACAATATTTGCTTATACTAATAACTATATTAATATTTAACTATTTTTTATATGTCAAAGATTAAAGACAACTGTTCCTATGGCTATCTTGCTTCTTAAGTATAAAGTACTGTACAGCAATCTAGGTGATTTTGAATGGCTGCCTAATGACATACTAGTATATGCAAAATATATATTACTATCCAATAGAATTGGATTAACCTTGCACATGGGCGTTTGAAATGTGATAGGAAGTGTACCTTGGTCAAGAAAATATGCTGTATACTTTACTTTTAAGCTGTGCAGTTATTAATGGGTCTCTATTGTTACTGGTTAGATACTAGTTGCCAATATTGAAATATATCCCTCTTTTTAGATGTTTAGTTACACTGTTTCCAGTTGCAAGTTTGATATAACATTGCACTTCCTTTTCGTTGCTCATTGCGGCTATGTCTTGGGTAATGTTGATATGTAGGTTGAGCAACACACTCAAATCTGGAGGTAGCTGAAGATGCAAGCTTTAACGAAATGGATATTTAAGATTGGTTGGTGAGTACAGAAAGATGGTCGGCGTGCATATTTTGGTATCACTTTCACTATGAAGATATAATGATTATTGTTATCCAGGCTTACTATTTTATTCCGTTTTTTGTGTTCAAAGATTAACTAATATGGATGTTGGTCAAAGATTGTTATTATCATCTTTTTGTCGCTCCCGTTTTTATTTTGATTTTGTAAGTTCATTTCTTGACCCCTCCTCCGTATAGAGTAGTTTTTCGAAAGAAAAATTTGTCTTAAATTTGTGTAATCGATCTATATGGGATTTATATGTGAGATATTTGCTCATAGTTAAGCTGGATGTTACTTCCCCAAAATTATATATTACAATTTATCGAGTGACAATCTTTGATAGCAGTTGATTTTTTTTAATTGCATGTAATATATGGGTGGTTTTTTTAACTTTAAAAAATGATTTTTTTTTTGTATTTTTAAAAATGATGTTTATAATTGCATTTTTTAAAATATATATTTTTTAAATTTCTTTTTTATACATTGTAAAATTATTTTACATTCTATAACAGAAATATATATTATACATTATTTAAAATTAAAACATGAATATATATTATTGAAATTTTTAATATATTTTTTAGAAAGATATATCTTAAAAATAATGTTTATGATTTTCCTTTTAAAATAGATTAAAATTTAAGTGAGTTTTTGAAATTTTGATAATTAGAAGTGTAGCAAAATGATGAAATCTTTATAATAATAATTTAAAAATAACTATTTAAAATATTTTTATACAATTTAAAAATAATGTTTTATAATTTTTTAAAAATAAAAATAGATGATAATTTAAAATTTATTTTTAAAAACTAAAACAAGCAAGCCAATAATGAATTAAAATCTGATTGAACAATGAAGATGAACACTCAACTTCTTTCAATAAAATTTTCATGGAAGAGAATCTTCACCAAACCTGAAGAAAAATAGAATGGGACCAGTATAGTTGCTTCTGAAAAAAAAAATTGTAGAGTATACCTGCACAATTGAAAATATAGATCTCAAATTTAAGTCCGTCTTATAAAAAAATAAGGATAGAACTGACTTGCTGTTATTAAATCTTTTAGTTTAAGAATTCAAAAAGTTATGTTAATGTGCATCCACAAAAGCTTAAAAAGAAAAGACCGAATGAGATAAAATAGACACATCAAAGGGTGTATGTTATATTCTTAACAAACTCTACCGTAAAATGCGGATAAAATGAATACATTCAGTAAAATCGGGTCGGTTTTTCCATCCTTTCTCACCATATATGGTATAGAACTTTAATGTGAAACCAGAACCAAATGAAATTTTGACCAATTCCACAACTTGTTAGCAATTTGATTTTTCTTTCCTATATTAGGCTGTACTATTATTATTATTATTATTATTATTATTATTATTATTATTATTATTATTATTATTATTATTATTATTATTATTATTATTATTATTATTATTATTATTATTATTATTGTTGTTGTTGTTATTTTGTGTTTTAATTTTTTTAATTCTTTGAAAGAAAGTATTACACTTTTCTTCGGTGATTAAAATCTCGGCTTTAAAAGTACAAATGAAGGAGATTGTTTATTATACGTCTTACTCACCAACTCTCATAAAAAGTCCTTGAATTATGAATTTTAAAATTTGAACTCGTGTGAAATATACAACAAATTCTAAAACACATCAAAATAAAAACAAATGTTAAAAAATAATTTGAATTTTGGACTCCGCGTGCCCCATCATATATACCAAAAATCAACTTTCTATAATCTTCAATTGTCCGAATGTCAAATTCTAGATTTTTTTTCTTGCTGATATCACTAATTAATCACAAATTCATTTTGAATGTAACATACAATAATATTTAGAAGTTTTTCTAGATTTTGAAATCTAAAATATACTCGATTCACAAAACTAGAAGCAATTTCAGATAAAGAATGAAGAAAAACATAACATAAATAGTGTTAAATACACAAAATTACATAAATCTTTGCTAACCTAAGCTCGACTTGCCTTGATGACAACACAGGAAACCCCTAACAAAACCCTCCTTACAAAATACCTCACTATGTTTGCTGAAGCAAACGTCTCTGTTCCTGGTATTCCCCCCTTCGTGCACCGACGGTTTGACCCGTCATGGTTTAGAAACTCTTTTCCTGGTGCTTCGCCCCAGATAGTAGCCATGTCAAATTCAGTATGGCGGGCATTCCTAACTCCTACCATGTTGTCATTTCGAATTGAAATGAGGAATAATGGTTTTGGCTTTATGAACTATCAGCCCAACCTGGTGGCACACCAATTTGGTTTAAGCCAGATGCTGCCAAAGTCTCTGGTACAACATACCTCTGATATCGTGTGGGCCAGTCGACGGTTGAATTTGGCAGGTCACAAGAGCTGTCTTAAATTTTCTAGGTCGACCCAACACTTTGAGCTGCTAGTTTTCTCTTATAAGCTGTCTTTCTATACTACCGAAGCTTTCAATGTTTGGTGGTCTAAATATCAAGACCAAATTTTCGACCGCGACCTCTTTCTAGAGAATGTAGTCGATGCTTTCGCTGCCCTAAAAGATGAAGCCCCTGGAAAAACAATCGCCATTCCTGTTGAAAACCCTGCAAAAACTGGTGCCTTCGAAGATCCCAAAAAGGTACATTCTTTACTCTTTTTCTGTCCTTTAAACTATCAGCATCTTAATCTGTATGTCCCTTTTCCAGGGTCGAAAGAGGGAGCCTCCTGTAGCATCGACCTCTACTAGGGTGGCGAAGAAACCAAAAACTCTCAATCGTCATGTATTACTTACTTTCTTGGTGGCTTTCCTGATTATCCATTCTTGTTTACTTAATGTTATTCGTCTAGGTTACTGAAAAACCACCAGCCACTGAAGGCGGTGTTTCTGACGAGAGTTCCCAATCCCGAGTTTTTCGATCTGATTCGTCAAGCTCTCCGCCTGTCACCCCTTTGGTAAAAAATAAAAGGGTTGTTGTGAAGAGGACTCCTTTGAGAACGGTTACCTCGACGGTGAAGCCCGTTGTTCCTGAAAATTTGACTGAAGTTTTCCCTACTATAGCCACCAAACTCTCTTCAGCCCAAGACACTGCTGAGGTATTTTGCTGTTCCTCTCAACATTATGCATTTCCCTTTTCCACATGGGCGTCTCATTTATGCTGTACTATGCAGGAAAATGCGGTCGACGCAACTGTTAAGTAGATGCTGATCAGGCCATAACGACAGCTGGCCATCCTACTGACTTGACACCTCTATTTAGCCCTCAAAAGGTCGATGAATTCCATGGGGCATCGACAAAGGAGAATCCATGAGACTGATAGAAGAAATATGGCCATTGGTGAAAAGGACAATCCGGTGATCATCCCAGCCACTGTCGAAGGTTCCCAGATCCCTCGTGGTCCAAATGAAGGTGGCCCTTCTGTTGAAAAAATACCTACCCCAGCAAAAACCCGGGCTATGAAGAACTCCAATCCAGTAGAAGCCTTGAAGGCGCTTTTCAAACTCCTTCAGTCGACCGTGGACGACACCCCTGCTGATTCGACGACCACCCTCAACCCAGAGATGGATGATTCGTTCAAACTGAAACTTCAACAATTGAAGACGTATCTGTTTGAGGACGAATTCCTAGATGTAGCGGCAGAAGAGTCGACTGTGGCCTGTGATTTTTTTTTAAATTCTGGACGAGTTTTCCCTCTATAACGTGCCTCCCCATATGGCCAAATACTTTATTGGGTTTGAGGCCTTCTTCACTCAGCTGGCGAAAGACCTGTCGATGTGTAAGCAGGCCGACACCCAAATCAGGGGGAAAATCAATGAGATGAAACATGCGTGGTATCTTAGTTCTGTTTGCAAGAAAAAACTCGAAGATTTTGAAGCCACGAAAAAGGAACGTTCTGACAAATGTCAAGTCCTCGACCAGCAAATATCTGACTATAGAGCCCAAATGGCAGAAATAAAGAGGAATATTGCTGAGGTTGAGAAGCAGAAAGCCTCTTTGGATTTCAACGAACCTCTGCCAGCTCAGGAGGCAATCGATTAGGAAGTTTTCCAAGGGATAACTCATTTCGAAAACGCCCTTGCACTCAAGAAGACTGTTGATCAAATGCGGTGGAGGAAATTTCTTTTGGAACACATGGTGGATCATGAGAGGACCCTTTTTGAAAGCCTCAAAGCTAAATTTCCTTTTATTAATACTTTGGCTGTAACTCAATTTTATTAATACTTTGGCTGTAACTCAATGTTGAATTTTATTGTGTAGGCCTTCCACCACCGTAGGCCATTTATTAATGAATAATATTTTGGATTCGAACTTCTTGTAACATAGGTCTATATTTTTTTAAATATTTCCCGTTTATCCTTATGATTCGTTGGTCTTTACCAATTTCTCGAATCTCATATGCATTGTTGCTGAATGTTTGGGTTATTTGGAACAGTCCCTCCCAATTTGGTGACTACTTCCCTAACCTTCAATCTCGTCAATCCATTGGCAAGACCGTTTTCCATACATAGTCATTATCTGTAAAGGTCTTTTCCTTGACCTTCTTATTGTACGCCCTGGCCATGCGTGCCTTTTGGTGCAACAACCTGTCTAATGCCACCATCCTTTCTTCGTCTAAATATACCATTTCTTCTAGCATCATACCCCAATATTGCTCCGACAAGATCTCATGCTGACGCTGTATTCTTATTGATTGTAGATAAATTTCTGCTGGCAAAAAAACGTCATGACCGAAAGTCAGACAAAAGGGAGTCAAACTAGTCGACTCCTTAAGCGATGTTTGATAGGCCCACAGAATATGACCCAACATCTTATGCCAGTTCTTGGGCCTTCCAACAATGTGTTTCTTAATGAGCCCGATTAACACCTTGTTGGTCGCTTCAACTTGTCTGTTCGCCTGAGCATAATAAGGTGTTTAATTGATCAATTTAAACCATATCTCCTCTGCAAATTCTTGCACTTTTCGACTAACGAATACGGAGCCTTGGTCCACTATGATGGTTTTAGGGACCCCGAATCTATATAGAATATGGTTTTGGATGAATTCGATTACAGTGTCTTGGTCCACTTTTACCAAGGGCACAACCTCTACCCACTTTGTGAAAAAATCTATCCCTACAAGGATGAATTTTTGCTGTTTCGATGAGGCTGGTCGAATCTCCCCCATAATGTCCAATGCCCACCCACGAAAGGGCCACGACTTGACAATAGAGTGCAACTCACTAGCTGACACATGTTGGATGTTTGCATGTCTTTGATAATCTTGGAACCCTTTTGCAAATTTATGCAATCCTTGAGCATACTTGGCCAATACATTCCTTGTCAAAATAGTAGCCACTTTATTTTGTGGCCGGCTTGGTGAGCTCCGCATGTCCCACTATGGACTTCTAAAATGGCTAAATATGCGTATACGTTCCCTAAACATCTGAGCAGCACCCCCTCTGGCATCTTTTTCCACAACTCATTCCCCATCAAAACGTAGCTCAAGGCTCGATACGTAATCTTTCTATCAACCGTCCCTACTAAATTTTCCAAATACTCGAAGATTGAGTTCCTCCAGTCTGATGGAGATAGATCGCTGATGGCGAAAATCTCACAGCTTGTCATACTAGCGACTACTTTCCCCGTCGGGCTATCTATTCTGTTGACTTCTGAAAAGCCGGATGCCAATGGCGGTACCTTGGACACAACCTTCTCCTTAACTTCGATAAAGTCTCCCAATTTTTTCACCAGCACTTTGTACCCAGAGGCGATTTGCACTAACTCGTTAGCCTCTTGATTCTCTATCTTGGCTACATGTGTAACACTAACGACTTCAAAGCATTCCAAAAGACGTTTCGCCACTACGAAGTACACCACGAGGTGTTCTTTGACACATTTGTACTCTCGTGTGATCTGTTTAATTACCAGTTCAGAGTCACCCATTACCTTGATCCTCCTAGCACCTAGATCCTTGAGGATCTTAAGGCCAATGATTAAGGCTTCATACTCTGCCTCATTGTTAGAACACTTTCCGTCGACCCTACACTTAAATTTAGTAGGATAGCCGCGTGGGGATATTATCAGGATCCCAACACCCGTTCCATTCTTATGACTTAATCCAACGAAATATAATTTCCAAGGACCCGTGTCGACCATTAAAAGCGGTGAATCGACCACTGCATGGTTGACAATGAAATCTGCCACTAATTGTCCCTTCATCGCCCTCAGCGGGACATAGGTCAGGGCGAATTCAGCCAGTGCTAGTGCCCACTTCCTAATTCAACTATGCAAAATAGGTTTAAACAACATATGCTTAGTAATATCAAAATGAAAAGACACATAAACTTCAACTGGCTTTATATATTGTTTCAATTTTGTACAGGAGAAGTACAAGCATAGGCACAACTTTTCGATCATAGTGTACCTAGTTTCAGCATCTATCAACATTTGACTAAGGTGATAAACGGGTCTTTCGACGCCATAATCATCCTCTTGTGCTAGCATGCTTCCTATAGTTGCGTCTGACGCAATAATGTACAACCTCATGTTTTTGTTCATACTGGGTGGAAATAAAATCGAAGGCCTTGTAAGGTATCTTTTGATGGTGCCGAAGGCCTTTTATTGCTCCTGTCCCCAACGAAAGTCACTTTCTTTCTTGTTCTTGAGCAATGGTGAGAGCACCTTTGTCTTGCCACTTAGGTTGGATATAAACCTTCTTAAAAAGTTTATCTTCCCTAAGAAAGACTGGAGTTGTTTCTTCGTTGAAGGGGGTTCAAGTCCAAAATTTCCCCAGTTTATTTTGGTTGATCTCGATGCCTTTCTTATGGAATATAAACCCCAAGAAGTCCCCTGCATGCACACCGAAAGCACATTTTAGTGGATTCATTTTTAATCCATATTTCCTCATTCTCTCAAATGAGCGTCGAAGGTGGTTTAGATGACCATCTTCCGATGAGGATTTTATGACAATGTTGTCAATATATATACCTGCATAAAATTTTCAATAAAGTCATGAAATATAGCATTGATGGCTCTTTGATAAGTTGCCCCGACATTTTTAAAACCGAATGGCATCACCACTCACTCATACATTCCCAAGGCCCCTGGGCACCGAAACGTTGTCTTAGGTATATCACCTTCGGCTATGAGGATCTAGTTGTAACCAGAGTACCCATCAAGCATACTCAAATATTCAAAACCTGCTACCGAATCGACCAACATTTTTGCTATTGGCATGGAGTATTCGTCCTTAAGGGTAGCATTATTTAGATCCCTAAAGTCTATACAAACCCTCAAAGTCCCATTTTTCTTAATAACTGGGACAATGTTTTCCAACCATTCGACGTATCTGTCACACCTTGAAAATTAATTTAGAAACGCGACCCTCGCGCTAAAGGCGCGGAATACGGTTCGACAGAGTCGCCACCGAACTTTATTTATTCTGAAGAGACGGGAAAGGAAAATATCAAGAAAACCTTTTAAAATGAAAGGACAGGGACAAGGCCATCACAACCAGTTCCGGGTTCGGGAGTCGGTTACGTGAAGGGGAAGGTATTAGCACCCCTCACGTCTATTGTACTCAACGGGAACCTCTTAGGGTAATTTGCGATGGGCGTTACCTAAGCTTGTTTGTTATCTTCTCAATGATAAATGCTAAACGGTACAATAAAAGGATAACGATGATAGGGGAAATGGGTGGTTATAGGATAGGGTTCTTGCCAAGGATTGGGGCCCTTGTGCCTACGTATGCTCATTCGAACGAGAATGAGGAATCAAAGCTCTCGTGGTTTGACTACGGGAAAGGTTAGGGGGGAAATGGAAGATGAAGGGGATTATGGTCGCCAAGATCATCACAATCTTGTGCCTATGTATCTTATATTCAAGAATGAATAAAGAATCAGAGTGTCCGTAGTTTGCGGAGACAACCACGAAAAGATGAAGGGTTGAATTGAATTGGAAGCTAGGTTTGGAAATGAAAGACTGGGTGACTAACAACCCAAGGGGCGTGCCTCGAGATCTGTCACTCAAGAATTCAAGGAATGCGAGATTCCAATAACTCAGTTCTTTCGGGAGTTAATTGAATAGGGTTGAAGAGAAAGGTGAACATTTTGAAATTGAACGAATGAATGAATAACAACTCAACAGGCATGCCTCGAGAGCTATTCATTCGAAGATTCAAGGAATTCTAGACTCCAAGAACATCCTTCTTTCGTAAGTTTAATTACAAAAATATTTAGATAAAGATTAGGTGTTTTAAGACGAAAGGATGAATGAATGACAACCCAAGGCGTGCGCCTCAAGAGCCATTCATTCGAAGATTCAATGAATGCTAGACTCAAAGAATCTTCTTCTTTCGTTATTTGTTTAAGAAAAGCGTTTGAATAAAATATTGAATCGAATACGTTGCAAAAAGAGGCAGATTGTGAGGCAAAAGGAACTCGGCTTACAACTTGGATTAAATACCGTTTGACGTTGGATCAAGGGTTTAACCTAAATTTACGTGCAAAAACATGTTGGAATGGAAATTG
>CAWUDS030003687.1:0-46632 GCA_963859935.3 Lathyrus sativus | reverse complement strand
TAAACAGTGTTTAAAACACTTTTATAGTTAAGTGAAAACATTTTTACTAACTTAAAATTAACCCAGTCCTAAAATTAAAACTTTTTTTTAAGTATTAAAATTAACATTTTTTTTAAGTTTTAAAGATTAAAAATTAAAATATGTTAGAAAGGGTTAAAACTTTTTTCTAAAACTTTCTTTAAAATTTTAAAACTAACATTCTTTTAAAGTAAGACTAACGAACCTTTTTTTTTTTATGTAAACTTCTTCTTTAAAAAAAAAAAACTTATGATTAGAGTTTTTTTTAATTTAAGACTTTCTCTTTTAAAAATTAAAATTAAAATTAAAACTTTCTAAAGATAAAAAGTTAAAACTAAAGTTTTGTTTATTTAAAAATTAAAACCTTTTAAAATTAAGACTAAAATTTTAATAAAAAAAAATATAAAAATTAACAAAACAATAATAAAAATTCCAAATTGCATTTTCGTGTTTCTTTTAATATAAAATATGTTTGCCATATTTTCGTCTAACTTTTCACTAACGTTCTCTGTTTCTCTCCTCAGATTATACATAGATTATGATTCATATTTATTTTAATTTATTTTGTTCCATGGATGTAATTTACGCGAGGCCATGGTCGCGATTTATTTTGTTTTTGTTTTTTTTGGGATTTGTAATTTACGCGAGTGATCGTCGCGACGCTTTCTTTACTTTCCGCACTTTAATTTTGCCGTATAATATTTTGTCATGTTTGCATGTTTTACCGTTAGAATTCCCTCCGAAGGAATTAGGTCTAGTTGTTTGACCGCCGAGTCAATAACCCTAGTTTTAGCCGTCTCAAACCCTAATTAACCTAGGCGTCCCACCGTGGACAAAAATACCCTTTACCCTAGTTTTAGGTCAAAGAGTCGCCGTACTTTGTTTTAGGGTTTCCCGCCGTGGAATCCCTAATTTCAACCCTAAATTTTTAATTAACAAATTCAACGTAGAAATAGGAGTTTCAAAGACTCCACATAAGCGTGTCCTTAAGATACGTTTATTCCCCATTGAAACCTTGACCACAGTCAAGACGTTTCTAACCTCCCTTTCGAGGGGAACTACGATTACTCTGATTCCATTCCCTATCCAGGATACGTAGGCACAAGATGCGACGTCTTGCCGAGTAAACTTAGGACTAACCCTTAGGTCTTTAGGTCACTCTATCCCTTAGCTCAATATATATTAAAGCAGATAATAAAATAAAAAAGCATACAATAAACAAAAGGTTCCTGTAGAGTACTACAGAAGTTTAGGGTGCTAGTACCTTCCCTAAGCTTAACCAACCCCTTACCTAGGTCTCTCCCCGCATTGTGTTTACGATGCAAAAATAGGTTTTTCCTCTTTTGACCTTTTCCTTCGGATAAATCAAAGAGCGGTTGTGAATTAAAAATTGTGATTCAAATTAATTAATAATTTGATATCCTATTTCCACCGCAACAGAAAATGGCGACTTCACTGGGGACCCTCCTAATTTTTAAGGGTTACCCCTATTTTGTTTATTGTATGATATTTTATTAATTATTTTTATATATCATTGTACCTTGTGGGGATACCTGTTATTGTGAGATAAGTCCTAACCCGGACTTGAGTGACCTTATTATAGGAAGGTGAGATATTCGACGAGGCTTGCCGGGAGTGAGTCCTGACCAAGTCAACTCGAGAATCACCGCTCAGTTGAGACCCTTTCGAAAATGGTTCGGTTGATCGAGTGCAGTCGTGAAAACTTTTACTATTTTCAATTGGAGTCTGTGATACTGGGGACCGTAGTACCTTAACACCACCTTGGCCTTATATAGGACGTAGTGCGGGAACTATGTGGGAGTAGTCCTACAATAGTTGCTACGCGATACTACACTCAAAAGAGGTTCTCTTGAGAATATTATCGACCTCCAAGTTAGTTGGAAAGTTGATAATATCCGAAAGATGGATTGATGACTTTGGGCACCGCTTTAGAACCTTGTTCTGCAGGTACAATTAACCTATAGTACTTACCTTTTGGGAAGGGTAGACCTTAACTCCATTCGCTGTCCTCTAACCTAGGACCTTTGTGTGTGTATTTGTGCTTTGCATCCATAAAGCATCATATCATTTCCAGTTTCAAGGAATTCAACAGTATTTTGCAAACTCAAAAAGGTCCTACATTTTAGAGTCAAGAAAAAATTCTTTCCAACTTTCCTAAAAAGGAATATTTGCAATCGACCGTTGAAATTCTTGGAACCATTACATGGCATTAGCATCACATTTTTGCATTGCATTTTCCCCTGGGTTTCTCATGTCCAGTTGTCTTTATCTCCCAGTGTTCCGTTGAGTCGTCAAGCAGATTCCTCGACACAGATATCAGACTAGAGCTAACTATAGACGCCAAATGTCAGAACAAGAGGAATATAATTCGGAGGTCCGAATGGAGATTGATGAGTTGAAAGCAGGCATGACCAGGCCTTTGTTTCTCATTGTTTGTATTTTCCTTATTTTATTAGCTATTTGCTTTCGAACTATGTTTGTACTTTTATATTGATGAACTGAGCATTGCAACTTTTGATTTAACTCATTTTATCTATTATTTTCATCTCTATGCTTTATCTTTCAAATATTTACTTTTTTCCGAATTTTTGGTATGCTAAGATTGGAGGGAGGATGACGAAAATGTTATACCCATAATTGCTGTCAGTATGCTTTCAATCAGACCTTGTTGACGATGTAAGGCATTATTTCAACTCCCAAACACTGGAGAAATAAGGAAGTTAATCCCTTGTTACCCCCTTCGAGCCTAAGAAGTTGGAGTTCCTTTCTTTACAAAAAAAAACCCGCAATTTTAACCTGGGGATGGGTAGTTCTCAGTTAACTCGGTTATGTGTTCATGCAATATACCTTTCATATAAAGGTCGCACTTACAATTTTCCTTCACACACAACAAACAAGTGTCGAAGATTATTTTTAAGTCAAAAACACCGATGATGGTTCACCGTAATCATTAAACCAGACAGTCATGTTTAAAAAAAAATCAAAAGAAAAAGCTCGCTAAGTCAAAACCTATGAAGGAGACTTAGGAAAAACTAGGGCATCCCGCTGACTGTAACTTTCAAAATAAACAGTTCAGGCAAAATTTAGGGATAATACAAAGAGGAGTTTTAAATCTTTACCCTGAAAATCCTCAATGTCAAAATGACCAAATATCATAAGGAAGTAGTGGCTGCTTTTCATAGGTCCATTGACTTCTGAACCATCATTGCTACCATCACTGCAATTCCTAATCTATACGAACCTGAATGCATAATAGGAGTTAACTGAGCATAGGACTGGAGATCATCATGTAGATGGGGTGGGTATAAATAAATTTTGAGCCTTTATCCTTTGTTTCATAAACCATGAACCAGACCATGTTACAACCCTCAAAAGACCTAATTGAAGCAAGGTTATTTTGAAAGTATACTACAACAAGGTTGCGTAACCTGACTCCAAAAGATCCTTGCGAATCATTTATTTTGGCAATACACTTTTATTTTAAACTTTGAGCGTCTTGAACCGTTGTGTTCTGACTAACGACTCATGTATTTTCCATCTTTCAAAAATAATTTTTCAAAAATCGCATTAACTTTGCATTACCATGTTTGTATGAATATTTTTGTTTGCAAACTGGCTTTCCTCTAAGGAATTTTCAAACAATGAGAAACTTGGTCAAGTGATCTTATCAGGGGCAAGTTCCTTTTACATCCTGTCAAAGAATCAGTTCAAGATTTGTTCAAGGCAATATCTTCTCAGATTTGGTTTATCCAGAGAATTGTTCAAGACTCAGACTGGGGCAAGCCCTCTGAGGATACAACAAAACAGTCGATTCCACGAATCAGACAGCTGAAGCAATTATCAATTCATTTGACCTGGGGCAGTTTACTTGCATAATCCCCAAGCAGTTATTCATCATTCCTACAGTGACTATCAACTTGATACAGTTTAACAGAATGACAGTGATCTCCGTGTTGAGGAATCAGTCCTCCAGTTTTGTCATCTCACAGAAAGAGTCGAGTCTTGTCGTCGACGTCTGCATTTGCATTTGATCATATGCCATAGCATAATTCCTATACATGTGCACATCTTGGGTGCTTTACTCCCCATTTACATTTCTATCTTGGGTGCTTTACTCCCCATTTACATTTTTATCTTGGGTGCTTTACTCCCCATTTACATTTTTATCTTGGGTGCTTTACTCCCCATTTACATTTTTATCTTGGGTGCTTTACTCCCCATTTACATTTCTATCCTGGGTGCTTTACTCCCCATTTACATGTCTATCTTGGGTGCTTTACTCCCCACTTACCTTCTATCCTTGGGTGTTTTATCCCCCATGTACCTTTATCCCGGGTGTTTTATTCCCCGTTTACCAGATATTCCTGGGTTTACCTAACATCATGGTGTTTTACCCCCATTTACTTTTTTTTTTCCATGAGGTCGTGTTTTACTCGCGTCTTACCTTGTGGGCAAAATTTATTTACTTGGCATCATGGGTGTTTTATCCCCATTTGTTTCTTCTCCCGAGGTCGTGTTTTACCCGCGTCTTACCTTGTGGACGAATTTAGTTACTTGGCAGCATGGGTGTTTTATCCCCATTTGCATTTTGCTCCCCGAGGTCGTGTTTTATCCGCGTCTTACCTTGTGGACGAATTTAGTTACTTGGCAGCATGGGTGTTTTATCCCCATTTGCATTTTTCTCCCCGAGGTCGTGTTTTATCCGCGTCTTACCTTGTGGACAAAGTCCAGTTTACTTGGCACCCATCGACTATTTTGTGTCATGTCTATCTGACGTTCTTCCAGATACGACGTGTCTCCTTTTCGACGTTCTTCCGAAATGTTCTGATGTTTGTCTCTCCCTATATGTTCTCCGGTGAGTCCTGAAGATCCCGCTCGATCTCTTCAAGGAATGTCCCGAAAACTCTAGCGTTTGTCGTTTACCTGGTCCTGTCTCCGTGTGGATCCTATGTTACCTTGTCACCACCGCATGTCTACTTCCCCAATGCAATTCTTCGTTGCGCTGTCCCCTATGACATCGTGTCGTCTGCATCCTTGCATTCATCATTCCATCATACGCATCATATTAGATTCATGGCATTGTCAGCATTATAGTTCGTGTTATTTTGTCCATATCATTGCATATCACTGCATCTAGAGGCCAAATTTTCGGTTATCTGTATTTAAATCCCTTTCACCGCGATTCCTCGAGTCTCCGCTGCTCAAATCATCCGGTGAAGCTATTTAAATAGGGGCATCTGTTGCACCCCAAATTTGTCCTACCTTTACATAGTTTCTAGTGCCACTTTATTTTGAATGAATAAAATGGCACAATTGGCAAAAGACCGTGTGTAAGGAGTTGTGAGTGTGAGAGGTCGAGAGTTCAAATCCCACCTTCTTCACTTTTTGTTTTTCTTTTATTTTTGTTCTAACTTTTCTATTTTTCATAAAAAAAAAAACAAAAATAGTTTTTTTAATTATTTAATTATTATTTTCGTATTTTATTTAAATTATTTTTTTAAAAATATTATTTTTCACTTTTTTCCATATTATTCATAAAAAACATCAAAAAATCAAAAAATTAAAAATATTAGAAAATATTTTATTATATTTAGTAAATAAATAGAGTTTTAAGTTGTTTTAAGTTTGTTTTAATTTAGTTTTGACTAATTCTTTAAGTTGGGCTTTAAAGTGGGAATTAGGTTAGAGCTAACCCTAATTTGTTACCTATATAAACATAAGTGATGGGAGGAAACTTCATTCACATCAGAAAATCAAGAACAGGTCATCAGAAAAGGAGACAAAAAGAAAAACGGCGGTCGTCAAGATCCGGAGGTTCAAAAGAGTTTCGAAGCTCATCATCATCACCTCCATTTGAGAAAGAGGAAAAGAGATCCAAAGAAGTTCGTCGAGAACCATTGCCGCCGGCGAAGAACAAGCGAAAGCATCACCAATCGGCAACTGAAATGTAAGCTTTTATGTTATCCCAATTAAAACCTCTTCCAAATAATTAAACTCTCATTTCATTTTTTAAACCTTTTCTTTTTTTCTAACTAAAAACCCTTTTTGTGAATTATAACTAAAACCAGTTTTTGATTATAATTACAGTAAGTAAAAAACTTAAAACTTTTTCTTAATTAAAACACTAACCACTAATAATTTTTTTTAATAAATAAACAGTGTTTAAAACACTTTTATAGTTAAGTGAAAACATTTTTACTAACTTAAAATTAACCCAGTCCTAAAATTAAAACTTTTTTTTAAGTATTAAAATTAACATTTTTTTTAAGTTTTAAAGATTAAAAATTAAAATATGTTAGAAAGGGTTAAAACTTTTTTCTAAAACTTTCTTTAAAATTTTAAAACTAACATTCTTTTAAAGTAAGACTAACGAACCTTTTTTTTTTTATGTAAACTTCTTCTTTAAAAAAAAAAAACTTATGATTAGAGTTTTTTTTAATTTAAGACTTTCTCTTTTAAAAATTAAAATTAAAATTAAAACTTTCTAAAGATAAAAAGTTAAAACTAAAGTTTTGTTTATTTAAAAATTAAAACCTTTTAAAATTAAGACTAAAATTTTAATAAAAAAAAATATAAAAATTAACAAAACAATAATAAAAATTCCAAATTGCATTTTCGTGTTTCTTTTAATATAAAATATGTTTGCCATATTTTCGTCTAACTTTTCACTAACGTTCTCTGTTTCTCTCCTCAGATTATACATAGATTATGATTCATATTTATTTTAATTTATTTTGTTCCATGGATGTAATTTACGCGAGGCCATGGTCGCGATTTATTTTGTTTTTGTTTTTTTTGGGATTTGTAATTTACGCGAGTGATCGTCGCGACGCTTTCTTTACTTTCCGCACTTTAATTTTGCCGTATAATATTTTGTCATGTTTGCATGTTTTACCGTTAGAATTCCCTCCGAAGGAATTAGGTCTAGTTGTTTGACCGCCGAGTCAATAACCCTAGTTTTAGCCGTCTCAAACCCTAATTAACCTAGGCGTCCCACCGTGGACAAAAATACCCTTTACCCTAGTTTTAGGTCAAAGAGTCGCCGTACTTTGTTTTAGGGTTTCCCGCCGTGGAATCCCTAATTTCAACCCTAAATTTTTAATTAACAAATTCAACGTAGAAATAGGAGTTTCAAAGACTCCACATAAGCGTGTCCTTAAGATACGTTTATTCCCCATTGAAACCTTGACCACAGTCAAGACGTTTCTAACCTCCCTTTCGAGGGGAACTACGATTACTCTGATTCCATTCCCTATCCAGGATACGTAGGCACAAGATGCGACGTCTTGCCGAGTAAACTTAGGACTAACCCTTAGGTCTTTAGGTCACTCTATCCCTTAGCTCAATATATATTAAAGCAGATAATAAAATAAAAAAGCATACAATAAACAAAAGGTTCCTGTAGAGTACTACAGAAGTTTAGGGTGCTAGTACCTTCCCTAAGCTTAACCAACCCCTTACCTAGGTCTCTCCCCGCATTGTGTTTACGATGCAAAAATAGGTTTTTCCTCTTTTGACCTTTTCCTTCGGATAAATCAAAGAGCGGTTGTGAATTAAAAATTGTGATTCAAATTAATTAATAATTTGATATCCTATTTCCACCGCAACAATCAGCAAATCAAGAACAAGTCATCAGAGGAAGGGAGAAGAAAAGAAAAGAGACCGAAAGAGCCGAGGAGGAGTTTTGAAGAAGAGAAAGTTCAGAAGATCAACAAGAATCATCATCACCTTCCTTCGTTAAGCATCATCATCAACAAATCCCAACTGCTTCTAACCCCTAACGAGGTGGGCATATAATTTTGTCAATAACGAAATTTCTGGGTTTCATTTTTCAGGTTTCAGCAAGACAAGGAGGGAGGGTGATCGCAACTTTCTATGTCTAATACAACTTAACTGCAAGTGCACAGTCTATCGTGTAGTAATAAAAGATATCGATCCCACAGTGACTCGTAATCAAACTAGTGTTCTCGGGAGTTACTATGTTTAGCTAGGTAGATAATGTTTAAGGGAATAAGATTGTCACTAAAGGGAATTAGAAATGTTACTTAAATTATAATTACGTGAATCGATATGCAGTAATTATGTTCTTCGGGGATTTGACAAGTTACCGGTATATGAAATATTTTTCAGAATTTATTTAAGCAGAAAATAGTGATCTGAAGACTCTCGTCTCACGATGGTTGTTGACGCTAATCATGATTCTAAGGGCCAAATGTACGCTTTCGTGTCCCATTCGGGGTTAAAACTATTTTTTGGAAATCTCTAAGTTCTAATTTGTTTTAAAGTTCTTTCGCTGTTATTAAAACAAATGACTAGTGTTTACTATCTGGTCTTGCCGCAACTTTCGCTTGTTGGTTCGTACCTTAATTAATTTCCCACTTTCGTGGCAAAACTACTTTTCAATAAGTTCTCGCTTTCGCGACAAAGTTTATTCAGTAAATAAATTTAAACACTCAGACCATAAACGACTTTTGAAAAGGAAGTTTTCAACCGGTTATCATCAAATCCCGTCCGAATTATTATTACATATCGATTACTCTGATTTAGCTAGACATGGATTTGGGAAAGGTAAAACATAAATAAAAACAGTGAATAATAACATGCATCATAATGAAAACTAAAATTACGATTAAAATTTAAAACCTGTAAATATTCCAATTGACCTTTGGGCAGATCCTCCACAAATGTTCGCAGGATTCTGGTCTTCGTGCCAATTGATCGTACAAGGGAAATAGGAATTACAGAATATCAAAGAAATGCAGAAAAAGAAAAGAGAAACAAATAAGAATAGAAAAACTGGAAAGGTTGCTCTGAAGATAAATTGGCAGCACTTCGTTGTCTGAATGCGGCCCCCTTTCTCAGCTCCCCTTCTTCCCTATTTATAGAAATAGAATTCTAACGGTTATAACTTGAAGAAGGTGGACTTTGAGGCAGAAATATCAGGGAGTAGTGGTCCACTATTTGGGACTTGGAACTGCATTTTGCACGTGCATTTGAAGTTGGGCGTTTTTGCCTGCATGACGGTCGTCACGGTGTGTGACAGTCGTCACCCGTGTGACGGTCGTCATGGAGTTGTGACGGTCGTCACAACAACAAAATATGCATTCTGCGTTTTTCATGTTGTTTTCATTCGATTTTCGTCCATATTTCATCTGTGATTGCTTCTTTTCTTCATATTGCCTTGTTTAGACATGATCATCAAATACCTGCAAAATATCAGACAAATAACACGGAAAGAACCCGAAATCGGATCGAAAACAGTCAAACATCAGTTGAATTATGCATCAATATATATACGATTTCGTGTTATCAGAGGGATAACAGGCAAAGAAGAAGGAAGTGAAAAGCTTCGAAAATCGTCAATAGCCGTGGGAGCCGCCGCTGTTTAGGAAGAAGAAGAGGAATTTGGAACAAAACCTAGAAGTTGTCTCCATGAATACCGCCCTCCACCTTTTATTATTCGGTTTTCTTTTATTTTATTTTTTTCTCTGTAATTTAATGTTAAATTTTATAATTTATGATTTAATTAACTTTTATAACTTATAATTAATTTATTTTTTAAATAACTAATAATTAAAAATATTTTTTAATAGCTTCTAGTTAGTAAAATTTTTCATAACTTATAGTTAGTAATTCTTTTTTTAAATTTATAGTTAGTAATTCTTTTTTTTTTTTTATAATTAATAGTTAGTAACATTTTTTTTATAGTTAATTGTAATTAAAAAAACATTTAGATTTCTAATTTAAATTAAAGTTTTTAATAAATTGTTTTTAAATAAAAATTAAAAAAAAATAAAAATCTCCTAACCGTTCCTGTTAACTGTTCATCTAGCTTTCATCGTCTCTCGTTTGGCTTTGACTAGTAATCCTTTTAGTTTCCGTAGTTTTTTCATGGATTTAATTTATGCGAGGCCATGATCGCAATTATTTTTATTTGTTTTGGGATTTGTAATTTACACGAGTGATCGCCGCGATGCTTTCTTTTACCGCTTTCATTATTTTCCGTACTTTAATTCCGCCATGTAATAATTCCTCATCATTTGCATCATTTACCGTTACGTCCTTCCGAAGGATTAGGTCTAACAATTTGACCTCCGAGTCAACAACCCTAATCTTTGACCATTTCAAAACCCTAAATTGACTAGGCGTCCTGCCGTGGACGAAAATACCATTTACCCTAACTTTAGGTTTAGAGTCGCCGTACTCTGTTTTAGGGTTTCTCGCCGTGGAATCCCTAATTTTAATTAACAATTTCGACGTAGAGATTGGAGTCCCCGCACTCCACGTAAGCGTATCCTTAAGAAACGTTTATTCCCCATTAAAACCCTGACCATAGTCAAGAAGTTTCTAACCTCCCGTTCGAAGGGAACTACGATTACTCTGATTCCATTCCCTATCCAGGATAAGTAGGCACAAGATGTGAATCTTGCCGAGTAAACTTAGGACTAACCTTAGGTCTTTCTTTTATCTTTAACCCTTAGCGTATACCCGAAGGCAAATAATTAAAGCAAAATAGTAAACTTAGACAAAAGGTTCATGTAGAGTACTATAGAAGTTTAGGGTGCTAATACCTTCCCTATGCTTAACCAACCCCTGAACCCTAGATCTTTCCTCGCATTGTGTTTACAATGCAAAAATAGGTTTTCCCTCTTTTGACCTTTTCCTTCGGATAAATCAAAGAGCGGTTGTGATTTGAATTGTGATTCAAACTAATTAATAGTTTGATATCCTATTTCCACCGCAACACCACCCTAGGTGTGTGTTCAACCTCATGGGGTTGCTGGTCAATTGTTTTGTCAAAGACTTCGTCTTGTCGAATTGGCGTCTCCGGTCGAGGCGGAGGTGTTTGTCGACCCAGGGCCCTAGGAGCGCCTAAGAAATCACCTATCTGTATCATCTGAGTCGCCATTGTTGGTAACTCTGGGTCGAATCTTGTATTAATGGTCTTAACATGGCGCCCATTTACTGGGTCAACATGTGAATCATTTCATGATTACTTTCATCCATTTGTTGTCTCATAACGACGACGAAACTTGAGGTGAAAGTTGAAATTGAATGTGACAGAAGACTAAACCCTGGGGGCCTAGTAACTTGGTTTGCCAAAGGCCCTAATCCTTGGTACGGTGAGAAAGCCGACGATGAACTTTCTCCAAAGAGTGGGCCACTATGATGTAAGCTCGACATGAACTCTGTCGGCAATCCAAAGGCTCGAGGCGTGGGTGTAACAACCCAATTTTCATTAATTAATTACTTATGTTAATTAATTGATTTATTGAAATTATTGGATGATTATTTAAAGGAATTGGTAGATATTTTGAGAGAAGAAATATATTGGAGAGAAATAGAAGGGAAAGGGATATAAGAGAAAGTGGAAAGAAAAGAGATAAAAAGAAAAGATAGAAAGGAAAGAAGGAAAAAGAGTAGAGAAAGAAAGAGGAAGAAGAGAAAAGAGAAGGAAAATAGAGGAGAAGCTTGGATTCTTCAAGAACAACTTCTAGCTTCGATTTAATCAAGGTAAGGGTGTGAAATATCATTATCTTATCAATGTGTATGATTATGTATGGATTGTTTGGATGTTTTCTCCATTTTCCATTTTAGGGAAGAAACGAGTTTAATCGGTAGAATTGATGTTTGAAAGGTTAAAATATGGAAATAATGGTGTAGATTAATCGAGAAATGTTAGGCTAAGACTACTGGGAATCGTTGGAATTGAATCGGGTGATTTTGGGAGTTTCGGAGAGTTTTGGACAGTTGGGGTTTTGAACATCGCAGACGTTCGCTAGCACCTTCGCTAGGCGAGTAGGTCGCAAGTGTTCGTTGTAGTGAGCTAGTAGCGAATGGTCCCAGACTTGGACAAAATGTGATTGACCCTCTTCGCTGGTAGCGAGCGAGGTAGCGAGGGGTTCGCTAGGCGAAGCCCCAACGAGTAGGTAGCGAAGCCTTACAATAACTTCTGTTTGCCTTCGCGAGCTTGTTCGCTAGGCGAACAGGTAGCGACTGTTTGCTAGGAACTCGCTAGGCGAGCGAGCTAGCGAGCGTGACAACATTTTCATTTCTTTTTGTTTTTCCATCCAATGTTGATTGTTTGGTTTGATTGTGTTCAATTCTTATCTTAAATGAATAGTTGTGTGCTGTTGTGATAAGATATGCTGTGGGTAGCCGTATGACGTGAATCCTAGATCGTGGAATCAAGTGCGGAAATGTGGTCTTTTGACAAATATATGCATCGTTTAAATTGATTAAAAATGCATGATGATTTATGATGAGGTTCATTGTTGTTCGGCATGATAGTGTGAATAATGCATGAGAGCATATTGTGAATATGTGTGCATCGCTTGAAAAATGTGGTGGTGGTATTGAATTGTGAATGCATATTAATTGTATGCAATATTATGAATAATGCATGAGAACATATTGTGAATATGTGTGCATTTCTTGATAATGCATGAGAACATATTGTGATGATACTTGTGTGTGAATTGTTGAATTGAGAAATTTGGGTATATGCATGATAATTATGCTTGGTGTTATATATGTGTATATATACTTTATGATGAATTGTGATGAATCAACATAATTGTAAATGTTTATGTGCAATAATGTGAATTGTGAATGATATTGACTGAGGAATTAATGAATAAACACGATTGTATATGTTTATATGAATTATGGTGAATTAAACATAATGTGTATGTTTAGGTGAATTGATTGAAATTGTGGATATATGTATGAGGAAATATGCTTGGTGATTATCCATATATTTGTATATACATTGCAACGTATATGGATGACTTGTGGTGAGAATGGTGATTATGCGTATTCTAAGATTATAGATATATAATTATATGTATTGTTATTATGATAATATTTCTCACCCTTCTGCTGGAATGATGTCCTATATGACATCGTGCAGCTATCGAGAGTAGAGCTGCTTGTAGTTGTGAAGTCACTATTGGTGTAGTTGTTTAATAATTTAATTATGTTGGGTCGAGTCATGCTCTGGTCATGTAACACTGGGATCATTGGTTTATGTTTTAGAGATACTTTATATACTCTACACTATGTTTTTGTATTCATTGGAATATTATGATGTTGGCCTTAGTGCCTAAGTAATGTTGATTTATGTGATGAACACGAATATTTTGTTAAGAGAATTATGAATATAAATTGAACCTGCTGCTACATGCAAAGTGATATCTTGAAAAGTATAATTATTTATTAAAGTGTTAATGAGCATGACATATGGTTTTTGATGTTTGAAAGTTAAGTGTGACGCCCTTTTGTGAATGCATGATTATTTACTTTGATTATTCATATATTTTCCGTGGTGTTTAGAAGGGTGTTACATTAGTGGTATCAGAGCAGGTCGGTCCGTCCGGCAAAGTTGTCTAATGTTGTTTGTTCCCTTGTATGCGACATGTGTGTGAAAGCACTATCGGTACGTGTTTGTTGCCTAGCCTTTGTTTGCAGAAGTGGGAATGATTCAAGTGGGGGATAAACTTGTGCTTCTCTAGGACGCTGCAAGTGTGGAGTTGTAGCTCAGTGTGTGGTTGAACGCTCTTATAGTTTAGTAAAGATGGTTTATGCCCCATCATGATTTTCGGCAGTCTATTGACAAATTAAGGAACTGATCACCCTTAATCTCTTGTTGATAGTAGTTGGGATTGTGTTGGAGGGGATAGATGTATCTTGCAAGTTTAGATGGCGTGATGCAGTGAATTGTCTTGAGTTAAGCTTCAGAATTATTTTGACGAGTCGGTGCAGGACAGTGTTGAGATGTTTAATTTTGATGGGAATTTTGGAATGTTTACGAAAGTGGGGAAGTTAGCGGTTTACCAATTAATTGTGGTTGTCTGGGAGTTATCCTGACGAGATAGTGGTATACAGCCAGGACGTGAAGTGGAGTTGTGATCGACTTAGTTACAGAAACTAGTTCGAGATTGAGAGTTCCATATTATGTGTCTGTTCGGATGGTCAAGGAATTAAACTGATTGAGTAGTGTTGATACTTATGTCTGGTGTGTGTGTGTGTGCTAAGGCAACAGAGTGTGAGGTCGAGTATATTAAAGGGGACAGTGACCTCTGTTGATTATTAGAGAAGGTCAGAGGTGGAATGCAACATTGGTATAATTAGGCATTTAAGTATTTCAAGAGTTGAAGAGTCAACTTGAGGATCTACTTGAGGAGAGGTTTATTTGTCCGAGTGTGTCACCGTGGGGTGCACCAGTTTTGTTGGTTAAGAAGAAAAAAGGTTCTATGAGACTTTGGGTGGACTACAGATGATTGAATAGGATTTTACATTCTTATTGGACAAGTTTGCGGTTGTGTTAACCGATGACATTTTGATATATTCAAAGAGTATAGAGGATCATGTTGAGCATCAGGAACTTGAGTTATCGGTGTTGGAGAAGAAGGAGTTATATGCCACAGTGGTAGAAGTTCAAAGAGTTTTGAGAGAGCTGTCAATAGCTCGTGTGTTGATTTTGCCGAATCCGACAAAACTGTTCGTTATGTTTTATGATGCTTTGTTGATGTAACACCCCCTTCTATACCCCAAATAAATGCATATAAAACAATTAAGCACATACAAATTATCAGAGTAAAAAGGTTTTATAATAAGGTATAAAAGAAGAATGCCACAATTTCACCAATAAACCACTTCTACTATTTGCTCCATAAAATATGTAACATTTTCAATTTAAGCGGAAGAACAAATCATTTGATCGTTTTTCAAAATATTAATTCAAATGCACATAAGTCATCCAGATTAATACATCATGTCAGTTAGATTACAAAACCACATCAGCTGATACATCACAATGTATCACAAAAGAATAACTATACTAGTCTAACTACCCGGTGTTACATATCAGAGCAGCAGACTCAAAAGAATGAAGACTAACTTCACGAAAGGACTCCAGCATCCTAATCTGCAATGCCTCATAGAGCATTATACAACAGCAGAAGGGTGAGAAATATAACCATAATAATCAAGGCATAAGATTATATATATTTAGGTAGTCATATAACACATATTCACATTTCTCACCATACTTCATTCTCATAATCATAATTATATCACGTTCACATATATCAACATTATGAATGTTCACAAGCACATCCCTTCATGCTTAATTTCACAATCATTCACAAGCACAATTATACAACAACAATATTATGCAATGTGACTCAACATGTCCAATGCAACTCAATGCTATGCGGTACCGACATTAGTTATCTTTTTTCGGTTTTCACTCTAAACCGGGTCCACCCTTCTAGACCGATAACTTGTTATCATTTTTCGGTTTTTACTTTAAACCGGGTCCACCCTTCTAGACCGATAACAACCAAGCCCGTCCCCTAGGCTTCAAACCCACCCTTCTAGGTTTGGGACAAGCCACTAGTTTCCACGAAACTAACGGACATTGCCTCTTGACTGAATGATGCATGTACAATCAACCAATCACAATAAATGCACTTAAGACCGTTCCCGCGTCTTAATCTCATGCATTCGAATAATTCACCCCTTCGAGAATTTCATCATGATTGCACATACAACATATATCAAACATTTATCAATGTATTCAGTTCACACATCATCATATTCAACAACAATGCACACATATCACATATGTTCCCATGCATTCGTACAACAATCGCCTACATATATGCACTCACAATTCATTAGACGATACACATACATTCCTCATTGTATTCCCATGTATCTCTAATTATCACAACAATCAAGGTATTCATATCGCAATACCAATCATACAATTATAAGTTATGCACACATATCAAAATGTTCTCATGCATACTCATTACATAACTGTACACAACAATCAAACATTCACAACTCATCAATTAATACACACATAATCATCATTATGTTCTCAAGTATTTTAAACGATTACAATTAATCATTCATATCACAACTCTAGGATTCACGCCCGTAGGCTACCCACAGCACACATTATCACAACAGGTCATATCCATATTCATATCATAAGGTATCCACCTATGTGAAACAACCAAACCATCTTCACATGATCAACACAGCAAAAGAGAAATGCTGTCAAATTCGCCTTCATTCGCCTGGCGAACCCTCGCAGCGAACCTTCGCCTGGCCTTCGCCTGGCGAACTCTCTCGGCGAACACTCGCTAGGCTTCGCCTGGCGAGACTCCCCAGCGAGCCCAAGTCAGTAGCTACTGACTTCTTTCGCCACCATTCGCCATCACGTTCGCTGGACGAACCTTCGCTATCCCACTTCGCCTGGCGAACCCACCAGCGAAGTCCACTGGGACTTAAATATAATTATTCGCCAACATTCGCTAGGCTTCGCCTGGCGAAGCTTCGCCTTCGCTCGCCTGGCGAGAGCCAGCGAACCTGCGCAGAACAGAACCCTATTCTGTCTTCTCCTTCACCAATCCATCATCAACCTTCTCTTACACATCCAAATCAGTATAAACAGCATCAATACATGTTACCCGACTATTCTACGGCATTATTACTCATTTTCAACCGATTAAATCCTCAATCTACCGATTATCCAACATTTTGCCCTAAATGGAAAGTGATGGAAACTCTACCAAAACCCTAACCCAACATACATAACATCATACAATGATCAAATAGAAACATTTCTCACCCTTACCTCGATTAATCGGAGCTTTGATGTTGGTTCTTGATGATTTCCACTTTTCCTCTTCTTCTCTTCTCTTTCTCTCCTTTCTTCTTCTTTCCTCTTTCTTTCCAAATTTTTTCTATCTTTCTTTTCTTTTCTTTCTCTCTTATATAATTCCTTTATTTTCCTTCCTTCCAATTTCCTTCTCAATTCTCTATTAATCCCAATTAATAAAAATTAATTTCCAACATTAATAAAAATCCCACTAAATCAATTAATTACTATAATTAATTATTTAATGAAATTTGGGCTGTTACAGTTGATATGATTGGGAGATATGTTAAGTGCAACATCAGCGAGTTTAGTTATGCTTGGAGGCAATTTAAAGTACATAAGAGGGATTATCTGACAAGTGATTTAGAGTTGGTTGTTGTTGTGTTTGTGCCGGAGTTGGAGGCTTCAATTGGTTAGTGTGAGATTTGAAATGGTTGGTGAATCTCAAGAGCTTAAGATATTAGTTTGATTTGGAAGAGTTGAATATGAGGCAGAGAAAATAATTGGGACTCTATAAGAATTATGGTTTTGGGGTGAATTACCATTCGGGTGAAGAAATCGTGGTAGCTTATGCATTGACTTGGAAATCTTTGCATATATTGATGATGAGGGTGAAAAGAGTTAGAACGGATTGAGCGATTTTGTGATATGAGTTTGGTTGTTAAGAGACTTCTTATGGAGTTAAGCTTAGTATGTTGGACTTTACTAGTGGTATTCTTGATGAGATTCGATAAGGTCACAACTCTGGTTTGAGTTGGTAGAATGGTTGAATTTGATGAATTAAAGTCGAAGGGCTGACTTTCGGATTTATGGAAATGGTATCATGAGATGTCGTGATAGAGTTTGTGTTCTAGATATTATTAAGTGGAATAAGAGTATTGAGGTAGATGGAGTATCCATTCCGGTGCTATGAAGATGTAACCGGATTTGAGGAAATTATTTTGACGGCCCTAGTTGAAGAAAGAAGTGGTTGAGTTTGTATATGCTGGTTAGACTTGTTGGAAGTCGAAGAATAAACGTCAGAGATCGTTGGTTCTGATGCAATCGTTGAATATTCCAAAGTGGAGATCGGATAGTATTCCCATGGATTTTGTGTTGGGTTTTCCGGAGAATCTGAGGGATATGATTTTACTTGGGTGATTTTAGATAGAATGACTAAATTGACTCTTTTCCTAACAAGGAAGATTAATCATTCTATGTTGAAGCTAGCTGAGATTGTGCAAGAGACGACTGAAAAGATAAAAAGGATCCAAGAAAGACGTGTTTTGAGAGTTACAATAGTAACTGGTGTTGATCGAGCTTGAGGTCTCGGAAGCACACTGTGTTTTGTTGATCTGTACCAGAATGGTGCAGCGGAAGCGTGGGGAAAATAACAGGTTAGACTATTTTACCGCTGTCACTTGTGGGAATTGCATGATATGTTCATGTGCCTAAGCTGAGGAGGTACATTGATTCAGATGAATGGTGTACGAGTGAGGGAGGATTTGACTGTAGAGGCATTGCTAGTTCAGGTTATTGAACAAGACACAACTTTGAGACAAATGAATTGTCTTGGTAAGGGTAGTTTGGGAGAGACAACTAAAGAAAATTGGATTTGGGAGATTGGGATGCGAGAGTCGTATCCAAAGTTGTTTGAATCAGGTAACATTTTCGAGGACGAAAATTCCTAGAGTGGGGGAGGGTTGTAACAACCCAATTTTCATTAGTTAATTACTTATGTTAATTAATTGATTTATTGAAATTATTGGATGATTATTTAAAGGAATTGGTCGATATTTTGAGAGAAGAAATATATTGGAGAGAAATAGAAGGGAAAGGGATATAAGAGAAAGTGGAAAGAAAAGAGATAAAAAGAAAAGATAGAAAGGAAAGAAGGAAAAAGAGTAGAGAAAGAAAGATGAAGAAGAGAAAAGAGAAGGAAAATAGAGGAGAAGCTTGGATTCTTCAAGAACAACTTCTAGCTTCGATTTAATCAAAGTAAGGGTGTGAAATATCACTATCTTATCAATGTGTATGATTATGTATGAATTGTATGGATTGTTTGGATGTTTTCTCCATTTTCCATTTTAGGAAAGAAACGAGTTTAATCGGTAGAATCGATGTTTGAACGGTTCAAATCTGGAAATAATGGTGTAGATTAATCGAGAAATGTTAGGCTAAGAATACTGGGAATCGTTGGAATTGAATCGGGTGATTTTGGGAGTTTCGGAGAGTTTTGGACAGTTGGGGTTTTGAACATCGCAGACGTTCGCTAGCACCTTCGCTAGGCGAGTAGGTCGCGAGTGTCCGCTGTAGCGAGCTAGTAGCGAATGGTCCTAGACTTGGACAGAATGTGATTGACCCTCTTCGCTGGTAGCGAGCGAGGTAGCGAAGGGTTCGCTAGGCGAAGCCCCAATGGGTATGTAGCGAAGCCTTATAGTAGCTCCTGTTTGCCTTTGTTGCACCCCAAATTTTGACCCCTTAGATCCTCATCATCATTTTAGGATCATATTCAGTTGATTAACTAACCTTAACCCATTTTCAGTTTATCTTTGTTAAGATGCAGATGAATTAGGGTTCCGTACCGTCAAAATCGGGATTTCAATGGTCTGACCAATCAATGTTTTGGATTGATTCAACTTCAAATAAGTATCCACAAGATCAAATATACTCCATTGGATCAAGTATGAATTCAATTTGAGGTGGTCACCCAAGAATTGAGAACAGTGCAGTTCAAGACGCCCGATTAGGGTTTTTCGATCAGGAAAAGTCAACTGTAGTTTGAATTTTGGTTTAAAAAGTGTTTCAATGGTGGGATCAAGGTCCATTAAGTTCCTATGGCTTAGTAAAGTCCATCCAAAGAGTTTCAAGTCCTCAGAGTGTCCGGATCACCGACAGTCGACTCGGTAGTCACCGATTGATCGAACGGTTGACCGAAAAGTCAACTCTTCACTCATGAGGAATTTGACCTCAAGATGGGAATCAAAAATGTTCCTATTGATATATTACACCTACCCATGAAGTTTCATGACCATTGGATCAAGGGTTAGGGAGTAATCGCAAAAGTTGGGAAATTAAGATTTTGAAAAGGGCAAAGCCATAACTCCTTAACCACACAAGGGTTTTTGACCTAGTTTCAAGGGGAATGAGTTCCTAACACAAGCATAAATATTTTAGTACCTAATTGGGGCTTTCTAAAAAGTACAAATGGGTTCCATAACTCTTCCTGGTTAGAGAGAACCGAGGTCCACAAGTTGGCAAAAACTCACATTGGCAAAACCAGGTCAACATGAGTTTTTTGATTCCAAAACCTCTCCAAATTGATGCTAATCAAAGACTAAGCCTCATTTATGATGTTTACATTGTTAATAAACATGTTTAACATCAATTCCCACGAAAATGGACCAAAGATCAAAGGAAATCATTATTTAATGCAAGTTGTAAAAGTGAATAGTGAAGAAAGAGAAAAAAGGTGGCTACCCTTGTCAAATCATCAACTTTAACTCTACAAGTCACCTCCCATCCTATGAAGCATGATGAAAAAATCTATAGGGCATGGGGAATATCTTATTAGAGTGGCTTAAAGATAAAGGTGAAGATTTCATTGGAAAACTCAAAGATTTTCATGATGGAAGGTTAAAATTGACAATTTGCTACACTTTTGCCCATACCTTGATCCAAGGCCTTTGGCTATAAATAGAACTCACTTCCTACATCAAAAACACACAAGTTCCATGCTAGAAACCAGCTAGAACTTTCTTTCTTACACAATCACAAGTTCTTACAAAATCTCGTTAAGTTTCCAAAATCCCTCAAAATTTGCTTTTGAAAAACACCTTTCAAAACCATTTCCAAACTTCTTCCAACTCAAGAAACACTTCAAACACATAAAGTATGATGTATTGAAGCTATCCAAGTCACTTCCACACTTATGTAACAAGATCTCGGAAGAGCTCTCAAGATCTCTGGTTTTCTTATTGCTTAAGTTTGCTTCAAGAGGTAAACCTAAAACTCATAAATGTGAACTTTCCACTTGCATTCCACATGTTACCATGACTGTTTTTTTACCATGATGATCTTGAAAATTTTCAACTTGTAACTTGATTTTTCTTGTGAGATTGATCTTGTATTATTCTTAAAATTTTGTTAACATGTTTAAATAATCAAATTTGTTTGATTCATTGTCTTACCATGTGCATTTTATTCCTTTTATCATTTAGATTTTTATGTTTTGTTCATCCAAACTTCAAAAAATCATAACTCATCCATTTTTCATCATTTTGAACCCATTCTTTTTGCATTGTGTTTGTCTTGATGCCTACTTTCATGTGATATTTTTTAATTCCATGTTTGTTCATATTTTCATGCCTTTTGGTTGCTTGTAAGTTGCCTTTATATTGAGATCGTTATCTCGCGTATGCAGATGAATTTCTTTTTCACCGTGATCATTTGTGTTATGATATTCATTTATACTATGTTAGTTAACATGTTAGGGTACTCTCCCTTGGTTGTTACCATTATTTCATATTGCTTTCCTCCTAAATTATGAGGTTAAACTAATTTGCTTGTATTTGATTGTCATCGATACATGTGGTTGTTACCTTCAGTCTTTGTTAAGATATACCTTTAATCTTTATTAAGATATGCTTTCATCTTTGTTAAGATACATGATCTTTGGTTGTAACCATGTCCCTTTTGTTTAAAGTATTGATTACTTTGTTAATTATTTCTTCCCCAAGTGATGGAACTTTTTTAGTTCTCATCCAAGTTGCCTCATCTCCTCCCTTCCAAAGGAAAGTCTCTCTATTGACCCTTGGGTCATAGATAGCTCAATACCCTCATTGGCCTCGAAAGAGCCTTAACCCCCTTTTTGGTCTGGATAGAACCAATAGGATATAAACTCATAGGTCTGGATAGAACCTTCCCCTCTTTTGGTCTGGAAAGAACCAATTAATTCCTTAGTTCGAGCCCGAACTACGACCGCTCTGATTTCTCATTGGATAATGAGAATACGTAGGCACAAGATGCGATATCTTGACGAGCAACCTTCCCCTTCATCATTCCCCCTCACTAGGAATGTTTACAACTAGAACCCTAGGATAGAGTTGTTAACTCTATGTAAGGATCATGGATATGATCACTTACTTCCCCCTTTGAGTGTTACAACATAGACATAGAGAGTTTTGTGAAACTCTACACAATCATTATCATGTTTGTTCCCCTTTGAACCTTGATCGCAATCAAGCGTTCTTCAACCCTAGTGAGGTGAACTACGATTGCTCTGATTCTATCCTAGTTAGGATACGTAGGCAGAGGACGCGATGTCTTTGCGAGCAAACTTAGAAACAATCTTAGGTCTTCATCTATCATAACCTTCACCTTTTTACCCAATACTCAAACCTTAGCAAATATTTAACAAACTTAGCATACAAATAAACAAAAGGTTCCCGTAGAGTACTACGGATGTTTAGGATGTGAAATACCTACCCTATGCATAACCAACCCCCGATCCCCGAATCTCTTAGCGTTGTTGTAACATCGCGCAAAAGGTTCTTTCTTTCTTTAGACCTTTCCTTTGGATAAATTAAAGTCCGGTTGTAAAAGAATTAAGGTTCAAGTTAATTCAATAGCTTGATATCCGATTTTCACCGCAACAGAAATGGCGACTTCACTGGGGAAGCAAAACTTGAGGGTTTAGCCTATTTTGTTTAATTGTATGCTATATTTGTGAATATTTGCTTAACATGTATATTTGTCAATATATTTGTTTGTGTGTTGGGTATTGTGTGCTTTGAGTGGTGAGACGGTCCTACACCCGGACTTGAGTGCACTTATGATAGGATGGTGGTATTCAAGAAGGCTTATAGGGAGTTGATTCCCGACCAAGTTAGCTTGAGAAACCACCGCTCAGTGTAGGCACTCTTGAAAGTTTAATGTTGTTGATCGAGTATTCGTGAAAACAATGCTACTTTCGACGAAGGAGCCCATGACACTGTGGACTTTAGTTACCTTTTTACCCCACTTTGGCCTTATTAGGACGTAGTGCGATAACTATAAGGAAGTATTTCCGAAATAGTTGATACGTGATACTACACTCAGACGAGACTCTCTTGAGAATATTATCGATTACCAAGTAATTTGGGAAGTCGATAATATCCGAAAGATGGGTTGATGACTCTGGGAACTTTGTAGAACCCGTTCGGCAGGTACAAATTAACCCATAGTACAAATCCTTGGGTATAGGTAGACCTTTGACCCTTTGCTCTTGAGCCTAGGAAGTCTTTGTGTATGCATTGTATTTGTGAATACTTGCCTTTGTGTTATGTGTGCATCATCACATCATATCACCATAAACATATCATGTCACAACTAGTTTTATAAAACTCAGTCGATCTCTAGTTTTTAAAAAAAAAAAAAAGTTGTAACTTTTTCCAATGATAAATGAAATGGGTTTTTTAACCTAATCAAACTTCTGAGTTTTGTAAAACCAGTTGCGTTTTTGCACTTGCATCAACATTTTACATATCATACTTCGTTGCATTGGTCTTTTTTGCTCATTTTGTGTTCTGTTGACAAGAGAGGGGGATATCTAGCACAAATAGGCAACAATGAAAGGACTTTTGAAAGCTCAGGAAATGCTGAAAGAGGACATTAGGATTCTCAAGTGTCAGATGAATTGGGTGCTTGAGACATTGCAGAATATGATGAAGGAAGAGGGTCACTCTGACCATGTTGCGTCCAGAGAAACGAGGGATGCATTATCTCCGATGATTCCTCTGACTCAAGGACATTCTCGGTATCAACGAACAAATAACCATCAATCACGTCAGTACGCCCAACATTCAGTGTTTGTTCCTCCTCAAGCTTCTCAAAGCCGAAAATTGAACAAGAAGGATCATGTCAGGAAAGATAAGACTTGCGGTAGACAAACTCCAGTACCGTTAAGCAAGCTTTACCCGCTACTGATTCAGAACCCACTAGTGACTCCACGATTATCCAATCCGGTGCCAGGACCATGGCATAATGCGAACCTAAACTGTGAATTTCACAAAGGAGCCGAAGGACACAACTTAGATGCATGTATAGCATTGGGTTATCTTGTACAAGAGCTAATCATTGACAAACACTTGATCCTCGAGGAAGACCACCCAGAAGTAGAATGTGGATATCATACTGGGACAACAGGGCACCTAGTTGAAGAGTGTGAAGGTTTTAAACTGAGACTGCAAGAGTTGCTGAAACCTCGGGAGGATAAATCAAATGACAATGCTGCGATTCCTAAATCCAAAGGCAAAGGACCCGTGGGACCCCTCATAATTCTATATCACAAGGAGAAAGTGGTGGTTGAAGGTGTTTCCCCACATAGGCCTAAAATATGAATTTTGATTCCCTAAGGCTGGCAGCTATAGACTGTTTCAGCATGTGTTGTAACTTCTTTGCATTTGAATTGCTCGTAAGCTGTTGTTTATTTGAATTTGGCAATGAAATGTTTGTGCATCTTTTGATTAAGTCCATTCGTTTCACTCTTTCTTTTTCCTTTCATTGTTATGAAATACGAAAAATGCAAAATTTTCTTTTCTTTACTAAACTGTTGTTTAAAGCAAAGATTGGGGAGGATGATGAAAATTATATCCATAACTGTTGTTGATATGCTTTCAATTTAACTTTGCCGATGATGTAAGGCATTGTTTCAATCCCTAAACACTGGAGAAATAAGGAAGATAATCCCTCGTTAACCCCTTCGAGCCTAGAAGTAGGAGTTTTTCCTTCTTTACAAACACAGAAACCTTAAATCTCAAACCTGGGGGCGGGTAGTTCTTAGTTAACTTGAAGATATGTGCATACAAGACACTTTTCATATAAAGGTGGTGCACTCAGGTTTTCCTTCGTGCACAACAAGAAAGTGTCGAAGATGCTTTTCAGCATAAAAGACGGTGATGGTTTACCATATCCATTAAATTAGGTAGTCACCTCCTTTCCCAAAAGAAAAAAAAGGAAAAGTGAAAAAAAGCCCGCTAAGTCGAAACCTATGAAGGAGACTTAGGCAAAAATGAGGCATCCCATTGACTGTATATTCGAACAAAGCAGTTCAGACAAAAGTCAGGGATAACAAAAGAGAGGAATTATGTAAGAGTTATCACTCTTAAAAATCCTCAAATAGCAAAAAGCTATCAAATACTGTAAGGGAGTTGTGACTACCTTAGGTTTGTAAGCCATCACCAACTATCATCAGTCCAATTCTTAAGCCTGTAAGAACCTGAATATATAGTTTGAGTTAACTGAGTGTAGGATTGGAGTTCATCATGGAAAGTGGGTGGGACAAATAAATTTTGAGCCTTTATCCTTTGTTTCATGAACCATGAACCAAGCCACGATACAACCCTTAAAAGACCTAATTGAGGTAAGGTTGTTTTGAAAGAATATTACAGCAAGGTTGGATAACCTGACTCCTAATGATCTTTGATTGTATGTGTTCATCACTTTATCCATCATTTGTAAAATGATTGGATCACTTTCACTTTGATCACTTGATCACTCCGCCGTGTGTGTTTTATTAAAAAAAAATGTTTTCAAAAGATTGCATGAATTTTACATTGAAAATTGCCAATTTTTAATGAACAACATTGTGTGCAAAACAATCCAATGTCAAAGGAATCCCAACAAAAGCTTCCAGCTAGGGAAATTGACTTGATAAAAAAGGCTCAGCCTGGGGCAATCAATTTGAAGGATTTGTTAATCATTTGTTACACCGTTCAGCTAATCAAAGCTAACCAGGTCAAGATCAGATGAAGCTCTCAATGAACAGTTTAGTCTGGGGCAAACCTTTTGCAGTTACCAGCTAGCAGGGGCAAGTTTGTTCCCCAGTCGTTACTTCCACAGTCCGAGACTTTGTTGTGCAAGCACCGTTAAACTGGGGCAATCACGTCGAGATTTGTAAATCTCTCTCTATAAGAGTTTAAAGACATTGAAGCATCTTTATGCTATTTCTCTCGATGGTTTCTTCCCACAGACCATGTAATCTGGGGCAGAAAAGGTTAAAGACTGTTTGTCGCAATAGCCGTTGCTCACTGAAAGAGGATTGTTATACTATCAATGGAGCAGAAAGATTTTGGTCTCATGATACCCTTTGTCAGCTCTCTGATTAAGTTGTTACTTCGGTTAATCTTGGAACTTCCCTTGGTGATTTTCCTTCAACAAAGAATTCAAACTCATGATGGCAATCCAAGTGAAGTCATGATGTTGTGTCCTAAGTAGATTACTCTCTCCCAGAGATGGTTGTAACTTTGAAGTGGAATTGTTGTTCTTCGTGATCATCCCTTTGATGTCCAATTTTGGTTGGGTCTCCGTGTCGAGATGCTTATTTCATCTCCAGTTTTATTTTGTCTAATTTGTCAGCATAAACATAAGCATGGCATAAAGCATATGCATAACATCCGTGCATTTTTGCTATCTCTGGTTGTCACTTGTTCCTGTTTCACTTTGATTCCCTCCTCGGTGAATGAGTATGTTGTCTCTCTCCAATAGAGTTGCCAGCCCTTAAGCATAAAATGTCCATCCTTTATCAATTCCCCACAGAGTTTAATCCTCGTGGATGATGGTTGCTTCAGTTATCTTTTTCCATGATTGGATAAGATGGGTCCCCATTCGAGTTCATTTCTCAATGGTTGGAGTCTTGTTTGAAAGTTTCTTTCTAGCTTGATCCTAGATTGAACTTCGGTCCCTGTCGGTCGCCGAACCTACCTAGATGTGCATTTATTTTGCACTATCTATCAAGAAGAACATCTTACATGGTAATACAGATAAGTGGAAATCTTTGACAAGAAGCTTATCGTCTTCAGCGATAAATGGCAGTCTCTTCGGAGAAGTTTAATCATCTTTAGCGTTAAATGGCAGTCTCTTCGGAGAAGTTTAATTGTCTTCAGCGATAAATGGCAGTCTCTTTGGAGAAGTTTAATCGTATTCACAGATAAGTGGCAATCTTTTACAAGAAGCTTATCGTCTTCAGCGATAAATGGCAATCTCTTCGGAGAAGTTTAATCGTATTCAATGGTAAGTGGCAGTCTCTTCGGAGAAGCTTATCGTCTTCAGCAATAAATGGCAGTCTCTTCGGAGAAGTTTAATCGTCTTCAGCGATAAATGGCAGTCTCTTCGGAGAAGTTTAATCGTCTTCAGCGATAAATGGCAGTCTCTTCGGAGAAGTTTAATCGTATTCAATGGTAAGTGGCAGTCTCTTCGGAGAAGTTTAATCGTCTTCAGCGATAAATGGCAGTCTCTTCGGAGAAGTTTAATCATCTTTAGCGTTAAATGGCAGTCTCTTCGGAGAAGTTTAATTGTCTTCAGCGATAAATGGCAGTCTCTTTGGAGAAGTTTAATCGTATTCACAGATAAGTGGCAATCTTTTACAAGAAGCTTATCGTCTTCAGCGATAAATGGCAATCTCTTCGGAGAAGTTTAATCGTATTCACAGGTGAGAGGCAGTCTCTTGGGAGAAGCTTAACCTTCATCAACGATAAATGGCAGTCTCTTCGGAGAAGTTTAATCGTCTTCAACAGGTGAGTGGCAGTCTCTGTAGAGAAGCTTAACCTTCATCAACGATAAATGGCAGTCTCTTCGGAGAAGTTTAATCGTCTTCAGTGGTGAGTGGCAATCTCTTAGGAGAAGCTTAACCTTCATCAGCGATAAATGGCAGTCTCTTCGGAGAAGTTTAATCATCTTCAGTGGTGAGTGGCAATCTCTTAGGAGAAGCTTAACCATATTCAACGATAAATGGCATCTCTTCGGAGAAGTTTAATTGTCTTCAGCGGTAAGTGGCAGTCTCTGTAGAGAAGCTTAACCTGCACCAGTGATAAATGGCAGTCACATTTGAGAAGTTTATCTTAAGGATGTCGACGCACGGTTGTGACCTGCATTGTTTGAAAATCCAGTGGATACTGATATAAGTAATTTTGTGGTGACCAATCATATTTCAAGAAAGGCCCGTTGGTAATTGGCATTATGAAAACCCATGAACGACGAATACTGATAATTTGGTTGTGTATCATTCCAAACTAAGTCACGATGGTTTCCATCCCAAGCTCAGGTTTTGTACCTTTGGAGATGTTTGTTTCTATCCCGAGCACAGGTTATGTACCTTTGGAGATAGATGTTTGTTGCCATCCCAAGCTCAGGTTTCGTACCTTTGGAGATGCTTGTTTCTATCTCGAGCACAGGTTGTGTACCTTTGGAGATAGATGTTTGTTGCCATCCCAAGCTCAGGTTTCGTACCTTTGGAGATGTATTGTTTGATTCCAAGCACAGGTTTTGTACCTTTGGAGATGTTTGTTTCTATCCTGAGCACAGGTTGTGTACCTTTGGAGATAGATGTATTGTTTGATTCCAAGCACAGGTTTTGTACCTTTGGAAGAGGTTTGTTTTAGTCCCGAGCACAGGTTGTGTACCTTTGGAGATAGATGTATTGTTTGATTCCAAGCACAGGTTTTGTACCTTTGGAAGATGTTTGTTGATATCCCAAGCACAGGTTGAGTACCTTTGGAGATAGATGAATTGTTTGATCCCAAGCTCAGGTTTCGTACCTTTGGAGATGTATTGTTTAACTCCAAGCACAGGTTTTGTACCTTTGGAAGAGGCTTGTTTCTATCCCGAGCACAGGTTGTGTACCTTTGGAGATAGATGTATTGTTTGATTCCAAGCACAGGTTTCGTACCTTTGGAAAATGTTTGTTGCCATCCCAAGCACAGGTTGTGTACCTTTAGAGATGTATACTTGGGATCCCGAGGTCAGAAGTTTCCAGAGACTAAAGTGGTTGCGTTTGCATGAAGTGTTCTATATCCTAATGTATTGAGGATGTTTAGCTTTCATATCCTAATGTATTAAGGATGTGCACCTTTCTGTATCCTAATGTATTGAGGATGTTTCAACTTTCCTTCCTAATGTTTTGAGGATCTTCGTCCAATCCTAATGTGTTGAGGGTTGTATCTCTTATATATCCTAATGTATTAAGGATGTTTAGCTTTTGTTCCTAAGGTATTGAGGGACATATTTGAGCTTCCTGGTCGTCACCAAAACTCTTTGAAAATCCAGTTCTTTCTAAATCCAGTGGTTACTAGCATTGTTTGAAAACTAATCGTTATTAGTACCGAAAGTTGATTGTTACCAACTTCCCCAACCGAAGTCCTGTGTTTTACCAATATTGTTTGGAAATGCCCAATTGTAATTGGAACTTTGATTTGGTCGTCACCATATCCCCAGGAAGTCTAGTGGTATTTAGCGCTTCTTGGAAACCATTGTTGATTCGGTCGTCACCATCATCCCTAGTAAGTCTAGTGGAAACTAGCACTGTTTGAAGCTGTTTGTTGTTCTGGTCATCACCAGTCTCCCCAGTTGAAGCTTTTGATTTTCCAGTCGAGTCTCGGAGAACTAGTGGATACTAGTTTCCCCGGCGCGTCCGGTCTTGTTTCTAACCTTTCCCTGAAGATCCCATTTGAACTCTTCGTTATAGGAATTTTCTCATCTGGTTATCCCCAGTGAGATTCGTGTCTTTGTTCCGTCTTTTCCCCGGTGAAGCTTCACTTCCCCAGTGGATTTTGTTCCCCAGCAAGTTTTCCCCAGTGGGTTCCTTCCCCAGTGAATTTTGCGCTTCTTTTCTTTCGTATCCCCAGTGAAGAATTGTGATCTTCCCCGGTGGACTTCCTCATCTGGTTATCCCCAGTGAGGTTCGTATCTCCTCTCCCCAATGAAGATGTGTCTTCCCTGGTGGAATTTGTGTCCCCTGCGTGAAAGATTCCCTTGAACAAACATCATTAGTCATGTCTGAACTATCTTGCTTACTTCGCTCGGAATCTTTCCCCAGTGTGTTGGGTCCTCGTGAGTGGTTACTCGTCGTTTCACCGTTCTTTTATATTTGCTCGTGTGTCCGCATCTGTCTTGCATTCAAGCATCATATAGCATCATTTAGATTCATGGCATATTTGCGTTCATCCTTTTTGCATACCATCGGATCTAAGGGACAAAATTTCTGGTTTACTATATTTAAATACCTTTCACTGCGATTCTAAGAGGATTGTCATCTCTCATCACCATCTAGTGAAGATATTTAAATAGGGGCAACTGTTGCACCCCAAATTTTGACCCCTTAGATCCTCATCATCATTTTAGGATCATATTCAGTTGATTAACTAACCTTAACCCATTTTCAGTTTATCTTTGTTAAGATGCAGATGAATTAGGGTTCCGTACCGTCAAAATCGGGATTTCAATGGTCTGACCAATCAATGTTTTGGATTGATTCAACTTCAAATAAGTATCCACAAGATCAAATATACTCCATTGGATCAAGTATGAATTCAATTTGAGGTGGTCACCCAAGAATTGAGAACAGTGCAGTTCAAGACGCCCGATTAGGGTTTTTCGATCAGGAAAAGTCAACTGTAGTTTGAATTTTGGTTTAAAAAGTGTTTCAATGGTGGGATCAAGGTCCATTAAGTTCCTATGGCTTAGTAAAGTCCATCCAAAGAGTTTCAAGTCCTCAGAGTGTCCGGATCACCGACAGTCGACTCGGTAGTCACCGATTGATCGAACGGTTGACCGAAAAGTCAACTCTTCACTCATGAGGAATTTGACCTCAAGATGGGAATCAAAAATGTTCCTATTGATATATTACACCTACCCATGAAGTTTCATGACCATTGGATCAAGGGTTAGGGAGTAATCGCAAAAGTTGGGAAATTAAGATTTTGAAAAGGGCAAAGCCATAACTCCTTAACCACACAAGGGTTTTTGACCTAGTTTCAAGGGGAATGAGTTCCTAACACAAGCATAAATATTTTAGTACCTAATTGGGGCTTTCTAAAAAGTACAAATGGGTTCCATAACTCTTCCTGGTTAGAGAGAACCGAGGTCCACAAGTTGGCAAAAACTCACATTGGCAAAACCAGGTCAACATGAGTTTTTTGATTCCAAAACCTCTCCAAATTGATGCTAATCAAAGACTAAGCCTCATTTATGATGTTTACATTGTTAATAAACATGTTTAACATCAATTCCCACGAAAATGGACCAAAGATCAAAGGAAATCATTATTTAATGCAAGTTGTAAAAGTGAATAGTGAAGAAAGAGAAAAAAGGTGGCTACCCTTGTCAAATCATCAACTTTAACTCTACAAGTCACCTCCCATCCTATGAAGCATGATGAAAAAATCTATAGGGCATGGGGAATATCTTATTAGAGTGGCTTAAAGATAAAGGTGAAGATTTCATTGGAAAACTCAAAGATTTTCATGATGGAAGGTTAAAATTGACAATTTGCTACACTTTTGCCCATACCTTGATCCAAGGCCTTTGGCTATAAATAGAACTCACTTCCTACATCAAAAACACACAAGTTCCATGCTAGAAACCAGCTAGAACTTTCTTTCTTACACAATCACAAGTTCTTACAAAATCTCGTTAAGTTTCCAAAATCCCTCAAAATTTGCTTTTGAAAAACACCTTTCAAAACCATTTCCAAACTTCTTCCAACTCAAGAAACACTTCAAACACATAAAGTATGATGTATTGAAGCTATCCAAGTCACTTCCACACTTATGTAACAAGATCTCGGAAGAGCTCTCAAGATCTCTGGTTTTCTTATTGCTTAAGTTTGCTTCAAGAGGTAAACCTAAAACTCATAAATGTGAACTTTCCACTTGCATTCCACATGTTACCATGACTGTTTTTTTACCATGATGATCTTGAAAATTTTCAACTTGTAACTTGATTTTTCTTGTGAGATTGATCTTGTATTATTCTTAAAATTTTGTTAACATGTTTAAATAATCAAATTTGTTTGATTCATTGTCTTACCATGTGCATTTTATTCCTTTTATCATTTAGATTTTTATGTTTTGTTCATCCAAACTTCAAAAAATCATAACTCATCCATTTTTCATCATTTTGAACCCATTCTTTTTGCATTGTGTTTGTCTTGATGCCTACTTTCATGTGATATTTTTTAATTCCATGTTTGTTCATATTTTCATGCCTTTTGGTTGCTTGTAAGTTGCCTTTATATTGAGATCGTTATCTCGCGTATGCAGATGAATTTCTTTTTCACCGTGATCATTTGTGTTATGATATTCATTTATACTATGTTAGTTAACATGTTAGGGTACTCTCCCTTGGTTGTTACCATTATTTCATATTGCTTTCCTCCTAAATTATGAGGTTAAACTAATTTGCTTGTATTTGATTGTCATCGATACATGTGGTTGTTACCTTCAGTCTTTGTTAAGATATACCTTTAATCTTTATTAAGATATGCTTTCATCTTTGTTAAGATACATGATCTTTGGTTGTAACCATGTCCCTTTTGTTTAAAGTATTGATTACTTTGTTAATTATTTCTTCCCCAAGTGATGGAACTTTTTTAGTTCTCATCCAAGTTGCCTCATCTCCTCCCTTCCAAAGGAAAGTCTCTCTATTGACCCTTGGGTCATAGATAGCTCAATACCCTCATTGGCCTCGAAAGAGCCTTAACCCCCTTTTTGGTCTGGATAGAACCAATAGGATATAAACTCATAGGTCTGGATAGAACCTTCCCCTCTTTTGGTCTGGAAAGAACCAATTAATTCCTTAGTTCGAGCCCGAACTACGACCGCTCTGATTTCTCATTGGATAATGAGAATACGTAGGCACAAGATGCGATATCTTGACGAGCAACCTTCCCCTTCATCATTCCCCCTCACTAGGAATGTTTACAACTAGAACCCTAGGATAGAGTTGTTAACTCTATGTAAGGATCATGGATATGATCACTTACTTCCCCCTTTGAGTGTTACAACATAGACATAGAGAGTTTTGTGAAACTCTACACAATCATTATCATGTTTGTTCCCCTTTGAACCTTGATCGCAATCAAGCGTTCTTCAACCCTAGTGAGGTGAACTACGATTGCTCTGATTCTATCCTAGTTAGGATACGTAGGCAGAGGACGCGATGTCTTTGCGAGCAAACTTAGAAACAATCTTAGGTCTTCATCTATCATAACCTTCACCTTTTTACCCAATACTCAAACCTTAGCAAATATTTAACAAACTTAGCATACAAATAAACAAAAGGTTCCCGTAGAGTACTACGGATGTTTAGGATGTGAAATACCTACCCTATGCATAACCAACCCCCGATCCCCGAATCTCTTAGCGTTGTTGTAACATCGCGCAAAAGGTTCTTTCTTTCTTTAGACCTTTCCTTTGGATAAATTAAAGTCCGGTTGTAAAAGAATTAAGGTTCAAGTTAATTCAATAGCTTGATATCCGATTTTCACCGCAACAGCCTTCGCGAGCCTGTTAGCTAGGCGAACAGGTAGCGAGTGTTCGCTAGGAACTCGCTAGGCGAGCGAGCTAGCGAGCGTGACAACATTTTCATTTCTTTGTGTTTTTCTATCCAATGTTGATTGTTTGGTTTGATTGTGTTCAATTCTTATCTGAAATGAATAGTTGTATGCTGTTGTGATAAGATATGCTGTGGGCAGCCGTATGTCGTGAATCCTAGATCGTGGAATCAAGTGTGGAAATGTGGTCTTTTGACAAATATATGCATCATTTAAATTGATTAAAAATGCATGATGGTTTATGATGAGGTTCGTTGCCGTTCGGCACGATAGTGTGAATAATGCATGAGAACATATTGTGAATATGTGTGCATCGCTTGAAAAATATGGTGGTGGTATTGAATTGTGAATGCATATTGATTGTATGCAATATTGTGAATAATGCATGAGAACATATTGTGAATATGTGTGCATTGCTTGATAAATGTGATGATGTTGAAAGTATGAATACTTTGATATGATGTGTGAGTGTGCAATCATGGATTATTCTTATGTGATGAATTATTTGAATATGCATGAGATTAAGATGCGAGAACGGTCTTAAGTGCATATGATTGTTTTATGAAAATATGTGTATGTGTAATGCTCGTACTCACTGGGGTAGAATGACAAGATGTTGTTCCTAGTGGAGTAATCACTGGGGTAGAATGACAAGATGTTGTTCCTAGTGGAATAATCACTGGGGTAGAATGACAAGATGTTGTTCCTAGTGGAGTAATCACTGGGGTAGAATGACAAGATGTTGTTCCTAATGGAGTAATCACTGGGGTAGAATGACAAGATGTTGTTCCTAGTGGAGTAATCACTGGGGTAGAATGACAAGATGTTGTTCCTAGTGGAGTAATCACTGTGGTAGAATGACAAGATGTTATTCCTAGTGAGGTATAATGACATGGTCGTATACACTGGGGTAGAATGACTAAGATGTCGTTCCTAGTGGAATAATCACCGGGGTAGAATGTTGCACCCTAAAATTTGCCCAACCTTTTCTTAACTTGGTTTATGTTTCATTTCATGTTCTTTCTAGCATTTGCATTGCATAGCATGTTTCATTGAACATGGGATCAATAGTTTGTGCATAGCAAGAGGAGTCTACTCAGAGTGTTGAGCCTAGGCAAGGGTTGTTACTCAAGTTTGAATGGTCATCAGGTCATCTAGAAGTGGTCATTATTCTTTGAAAGGATTGATAGATGTATGTGGGTCAGCTCCTAACTTGGAGGCCAGTTCAAGATCATCAGAGGGTATGAGTTCATGATTATGGATATAAGATGTTGAGAGAGCTTATTGAGTGCTTTGAGAGCTATGTTGGAGCTTATTCAAGTTGTTGTGTGATGTGAAAGAAGCCACAACCAAGAATGTTGCAGCTAGGGTTTTTATCTGGGTAATCCTCAGTCAACTGTGAAATTGAAGGAGATTAAAGCTCAATTCCAAGTCTCTATGGTCATGGGATGTTGTGTTAAGGTACATGAGACATAATTTCAAGTTCAATTCATCAAGGATCAAGTGTGTGAGAAGTTACTAAATTAGGATTCTCATTGTAAAATCCCCTGTTTAGTCCCTAACGTCAAGACCACCTACCTCAAGATACAAGTTTCATCTCAACTTTTGACCAACATGAGCCAGGTTGTTATCTCTTTATTTCAGGTGAATCTCGCAGACGATGGGTCTTTGCCCGTGTGGTGGTTAGACCCCGACTCATGTTATTTTCCCAACAGAGTTTCTCTGTGATTATTATCGGTGGGTGATTTTAACTTCAGGTGGATTCTGATACTCGCTCTTATTTAGCGAATGTTTGGCGGTGATGTCAGAAGTTTCTCAGAAATATGGTTATCTGACGACGATGTTAGATGCTTATCGGATTTGTGTTTGTCTGGCAACGATGTCAGATGTTTATTAGCACTATGGTTGTCTAGCGGTGATGTCAGGATTCTTTATCCCCACAGGTACTTGGCGACGATATCAGGGGTTTCACAGGGTTACGGTTAACTGACGGCGATGTCAGAGGGTTATTTTGTGGTTACTGGCAGCGAAGTTAGATTATCTTACCAAGTTTAGATGTTCATCAGATTTATGGTTGCTGACAGCGATGTCAGGGTTCTCTCACTAGATTTATGTTTGTTTCTGGCGGCGATGTCAGGAGTTTTGGTTTTCCAGCGGCGATGTTGGATGTTTGTTTTTGGCGGCGATGTCAGGTGATTTTGGTTTTCCAGCGACGATGTTGGATTTTTGTGACTGGCGGCAATGTCAGATGATTTTGGTTTTCCAGCGGCGATGTTGGATGTTTGTTTCTGGCGGCTGTTGCAGTGAGAATCGTAATACCAAGCTATTGATTAAATTGAATCTTTAATTCTTAAATTCACAACCGGACTTTAATTTATTCAAAGGAAAGGTCTAAAGAAAAAAAGAACCTTTTGCGCGATGTAACAACAACGCTAAGAGATTCGGGGATCGGGGGTTGGTTATGCCTATGGTAGGTATTTCACATCCTAAACATCTGTAGTACTCTACAGGAACCTTTTGTTTGTTTGTATGCTAAGTTTGCTAAATGTTTGCTATAGATTGGGATTGGGTAAAAGGTGTAGGTTAAGACCTAAAGATAGTTTCTAAGTTTGCTCGCAAAGACATCACGTCCTCTGCCTACGTATCCTTACTAGGATAGAATCAGAGCAATCGTAGTTCACCTCACTAGGGTTGGAGAACACTTGATTATGATCAAGGTTCAAAGGGGAACAAACATTACAATGCTTGTGTAGAGTTTAAGAAAACTCTCTAGATCTACATTGAACACTCAAGAAAAGGGGAGTAGGTAATCATCTCCATGATTCTTACATATAGTTAACCAAACTCTACCTATCTCTATGTTGTAAGACCAATTGGTTCTATCCAGACCAAAAGGAGGAAGAAGGGGGAAGGTTGCTCGTCAAGATATCGCATCTTGTGCCTACGTATTCTCATTGTCCAATGAGAAATCAGAGCGGTCGTAGTTCGGGCACGAACTACAGAATAAGGATCAATTGGTTCTTTCCAGACCAAAAGAGGGTGAAGGTTCTATCCAGACCTATGAGTTTAAATCCTATTGGTTCTATCTAGACCAAAAGGGGAGAAGGTTCTATCCAGACCTATGATTTTATATCCTATTGGTTCTATCTAGACCAAAAGGGGAGAAGGTTCTATCCAGACCTATGATTTTAAATCCTATTGGTTCTATCCAAACCAAGAGGGGAGAAGGTTCTATCCAAACCTATAATTTTAAATCCTATTGGTTCTATCCAGACCAAGAGGGGAGAAGGTTCTATCCAGACCTATGATTTTAAATCCCTATTGGTTCTATCCAGACCAAGAGGGGAGAAGGTTCTATCCATACCTATGAGTTTAAATCCCATTGGTTCTATCCAGACCAAAAGGGGAGAAGGTTCTATCCAGACCTATGATTTTATATCCTATTGGCTCTATCCAGACCAAAAAAGGGATAAGGTTCTATCCAGACCTATGATTTAATATCCCTATTGGTTCTATATAGAACAAGAAGGGAGAAGGTTCTATCCAGACCTATGAGTTCAAATCCTATTGGTTCTATCCAGACCAAAAGGGGAGAAGGTTCTATCCAGACCTATGATTTTACATCCTATTGGTTCTATCCAGAACAAAAAAGGGAGAAGGTTCTATCCAGACCTATGAGTTTAAATCGTATTGGTTCTATCCAGACCAAAAGGGGGAGAAGATTCTATCCAGACCTAAGAGTTTAAATCCTATTTGTTCTATCCAGACCAAAAGGGGGAGAAGGTTCTATCCAGACCTATGAGTTTAAATCCTATTGGTTCTATCCAGACCAAAAGGGGGAGAAGGTTCTATCCAGACCTATGAGTTAATGAGCTATCTATGACCCAAGGGTCAATAGAGAGACTTTCCTTTGGAAGGGAAAAGAGGAGGCAACTTGAATGAGAACTAAAGAGTTCCATCACTTGGGGGAATATAAACTTAACAAAGCAATAATCATTCACACATGATGAATATAAGGGATATGGTTACAACCAATAATAATCAAGCATATTACAATAAGCAAGGATTTCAATTAGGATGAATGGTTACAACCAAAGCAAGGTATAAGGATATCACAATATCAATGATTTCAAACAAGATAGATGGTCACAACCAAGAACATGCAAGCATATTACAATATCAAGTAAGGATTATAATCAGGATGAATGGTTACCACCAAAGCAAGCATTTAAGATATTATAATATCAATGATTTCTAACAAGATATATGGTCACAACCAAGAACATGCAAGCATATTACAATATCAAGTAAGGATTATAATCAGGATGAATGGTTACCACCAAAGCAAGCATTTAAGATATTACAATATCAATGATTTCTAACAAGATAGATGGTCACAACCAAGAACACGTATCAAGATATTATAATATCATGAAAATGGGAAGTTCTTACAAGACTTAATGAAAGGTGAAAATCAAAGCATATCTTGACAAAGAATGGGGTACATCTTAATAAGGATGGAAGGGGATCTTAACAAAGATGCATCTTAACAAAGATGAGGTTTCAATAGGGCTTACAGGATGACGTGTATACTTACAGGAATCATGCCTACGCAAATAAAGTCACAACAAGGAGAGAGAAGTTCAATACTTCATAGGGGAAAACTTTCAAGTTATAATGATGATTAAACACAAATGCTTACAAGCAAGGATAAGTTCTTACAAGACTAAATGATAGGTAAAGACCAAAGCACATATCTTGACAAAGATAAATGTAACAACCAATGCAAACAAGTTATAACTTCATGGGGATGGAAATCAAATGAAACAAACATGATGCTCACAAGAAAAAGTAATTACAATCACATACGAAAAAGGGTTGACAAACAAATGCTCACATCAAGTGCAAAATTAAACTCAAAAGAATCAACAATTTTGAAATGTAAAGGAGGGTAAAAACCCTAACAAAGAAACATGACAATTTTCAATGCGAAGTGTTTTCCGAAATGAAAATTCTAGGATATTAAAATACCATGTGAAAATATGCAACAATACAAGACCAATGCAAGAAGAATCATTCACAAATGATAAAAAATGGTGAAGTTAGGTTGTTTTGAAATTTAAAGAAAAATACAACATTTAAGTCATTAAAAATAATAGGGAGGCGCTTGGTGGGTGTTGAACCCACCACCTCATGATCACCAGCCCAAAATCTAGCCAAACCACCTTATGTTGGGTCGAGTCATGCTCTGGTCATGTAACATTGGGATCGTTGGTTTATGTTTTAGAGATACTTTATGTACTCTACGCTATGTTTTTGTATTCATTGGAATATTATGATGTTGACCTTAGTGCCTAAGTAATGTTGATTTATGTGATGAACACAAATATTCTGTTAAGAGAATTATGAATATAAATTGAATCCGCTGCTACATGCAAAGTGAAATCTTGAAAAGTATAATTATTTATTAAAGTGTTAATGAGCATGACAGATGGTTTTTGATGTTTGAAAGTTAAGTGTGATGCCCTTTTGTGAATGCATGATTATTTACTCTGATTATTCATATATTTTCCGTGGGGTTTAGAAGGGTGTTACAGTGGGCATTGTGAAACTAGGCACATACTGCCCCCAATCCCTATCATCATAGGTCTAGGTTCAGGTTGACGTGGTGTCACGACAGGCCCACTATGTGGAGTCAAAATCGCAGACACAGTGTCAGCGCCAACCTCGGTTATTTGCGTCACAACCGTATTTCCCTTGAAGACGGTTCTTCGCTTGTACGTGGTATCACCATCTTACCATTATGTAAACGTATACACCCCAACCAACGGGTCCCACCAGGTGTGCCAATTTGTTCGCATGCAGTTTTTGCACCAACAACCTCTGGCCTCCTAATGCAGGTTTACTTGCGGGACCGACCAAACAAGTCCCAGAACAGTCTAGTCGAGTCTATACGACGTTGGTATAATGGTTTTATTCAGAATAAATTGGAAATAAACTTGAATAAAAATGTACACTAATTGGAGGAACAAGCAAACAAAATAAACAAGTCAAAAGTCAAGATATCTTAAAGTTTGATAATGTAAATTGCTTTTAAAAGGAAATGTGGACGCTATCATACATTTTGCAGGAGTGAACTCTTTTCTCTTAATGCTTGGTACTCAAAGTGTATTTCCTTCACAATGTTACAAAATGTGCCCCTTTAAAATAAACATGGGTGTTGCTTTAAATAGGAAAAGAAAACAACTGCTTGTTCTCTTCATGTCGGTCTTGGTGGTGCCACGTGTCCCTCCACCATCTTTGTAACTTCCCCACATTCTCAGCTTTTCAAATTTCTTCCCGCTTAAAGGTTCTCATACTTTTTGTTGATTTTCTTGGCCATCAACCGACACCTTCGATAGAATAGTCTTGAGTCGACTCACAACACCTCTTCTGTTGGTGTCGACTTGCGTCGTTTCCTTCACCATCTTTCCTAGCCTGTCAACCCACATGTTAGCTTTTATGTCAACTCCTCTCAGTCGAAATCTTCCAGCCAACACGTTGCCTTCTCCATCTATGTTAGGGCGACATCCTTCTTCTCTAATCCTTTCAACGCTTCTAGCAAACCTTGTTGAACAAGAAGGGCTTGCATCTTCAAGCACCACAAACTGAGATCATTCACACTAGTGAATTTCTCAATCTCATACTTTGTTGACGACATCTTCTACTTCACGCTCACCGCATCAGGTTGTTGTGAATTGATGTCATCAATAACTGAACAGAGTTATGAGATAAATATTGAGTTTTTTGAACGAACACAAGAAACCCTATTAGATTTTACAAAGGAAAAGAGAAGAAGGAAGAAGAATAGATAATTGGTTAAATCTGTTTTACTATTCACTTTCTTAATAAGGGTTCAAAGATTACAATTGAATATCAACAATTAACCTCTCTCAACAACCTGAGAGAACTAGTCTATTTATAGACTACTAAACTAACTTAGGTTACAAACTAACTTAACAATTGGGCTGACAAGCAATTTCCAATTCGACATACTAGTTTAAATTACAAATTAATATATTTTTACAGCATGCTTGAACAGATTTTGACTACTGCATGCACAATTCTTGTCGAAACATCAAGCTACCTTTATCGACACTAGAATTCGATCTAAAATGTCACAGACTCAATATCTTTTGATTTAAAAAGTTTTAGTTAATTATCATTAATTTTTTATAATAATCGAAATTATGAATTAGTATAGAAGATTAAAAGTACATTCAAAGTTTAAACCTAAATAGTCCATTCTCCTACAATAGTCATCCAGTGCCTTTAGTATATAAGTGTTAGACCTCAATCTCTCAAATTTAGACGGAAGCAAGAAAAAATAGATAAATTTGTTCATGATATCTTAATATGTTAACTACATTAAATTTTCTAAGTTAATGGATTATACTAGAAATGCAAAAATAGTTGAGAGCAATAATGGTGGGCTAGTTTGGTCCACTTTGAGACTTTGTTTGTTGGACGGTGGCAATAAAGCATGGTGAAAAGGAAAATGCGTATAAAACGACAAAAAAAACAGAGGAAAATTGAGAGTTAGATTCCAAAAGGCTGCGTTCGTCTTATTGTGACAGCCTTGCATGTTGCATTTACTCTTCCCTTCACCAAAGGGCACACAACCTTTCGGGCACTTATGATCATAACGTTTCAATTATTTCATCAAACTTTCCTAATCCTAAACCTTTGCTCTTTCACCAATTAATCCAATAGTAATTGGTTGCACTAGACTTAGGAGAAAGAATTACGATTCTCATTTTTGCAACTGCAATTAAGAAGAGATTGAGACTATTTAATGTTAAAATTGACTTCTAAATCAGATTAATCAATAAACAAAAGGTACGATGAAAAAAAAAATAGTCTGATTTTATTTTACCAAAAATAATCATATGAGATTAAACATGATTCTAAAAATTATCTTGACACCATATCTTCAACTTTTATTGGGAAGAGGTTTTCAGACTTCGTCTAACAATATTTTAATCTTCTATATAATATATAAAGGAAAATACTTTGTTTTGGTGTGACCTATTTTTCTACCATTTTTACTCTTATGTTATTGTGTAATTTACTTAATAACTTCCTATTATTAACTTCCATATAACTTATTATTATTAACTTTCATATAATTTATTATTATTAACTTCACATATTGTATTTTTTTTAAAATTATTTTAACAAAGCGGACAGACAGGCACTCGCGTGCCCGTCTGAACGCTAATTTCTATAGCTACTTCTTATACATAAATTTATCACAGTTTAGATATTTGACTCGTGTGATGCACAATTCCAACGTGTCGAGTTTTAATATTACTCAATTATTGTTTGAAAATCACACTTACTAAATAAGAATTTAGTGTGAGTTATGTGTACATTAAATTTAGCAACCATAATAAATTGAATCACTAAGTCATATAAAAATTTATTATTATAAAATTAAAAAAAAAAAAACTTTTTTATACACCGCATTTTAAGTTTCGTTGGTATATTTATCATCTTCATCTATTAGTAATATCTTCAATCCTTTTTCGAAATAACTCTTGAAATTGTATAATTGATTATGCGCATACAGTGATGTTAGAAGATATATTTTAATATTTTTAAATGATTGTCCTTAACTTTTATTAATAAACATTACAATTGATACAGATAAAGAAAATTGTCTATGTTAAAATTTAAAAGGAATATTTGCATCAGAAGGTGTCAAAGATAATCTTAGTATATAAAGTTTATGCATATTTAATTTACGTATAGGTTGTAATCTAAAGGGGTGGATAATTAGATGATCCAACATTTCTGAATTATTCAGTATCAAGAGCGATAATAATGATGTTCTTATTTTTCTATGAACTTTTAAAATTAAAGTGCAGATAAATAAATGTGTAAAGTAAAGAACACCAAAATATATATTAGTTTCCTTTTCTGTATCCAATCCCCTCAAATTTAGTGAAAGATTTTATTATATTAAAAATTGTACAGCCTCACCCTAATACTTTCTTCTAATCTCTAATATAATTAAAAGACACGTCAGCCTTCTAATTTTACACTTGAATAGAAAGCACATTACTTTCTAATACAACACAATGATCACAAAACACTTTGTGATCAATGACAAAATTTAGATGATAGATGAAGAAGATTTTGCATTTAAATCAATTATGTAAAAATTGATCTTCCCTTCCAAAGGTTATGTATGATTCACAATGTATAAGAATTTAAGTGCTCTTAAGTGAATATGAAACTTTAAATGATACTTTAAAAATCATACAGTAAGTTTAACAGGTAACAAGCTTCAACATAATCAATTCCTTGAAATTTTTAGCTTTTCCTTCTTTGATAATGCATTTAAGCCAAATCATTTGTCTTCAGCAAAACATAAGATAATGGTGGAAGCTTATCTTCACAGTTCATTTGTCTCTTAACTTAATTATTGGCGTCATATTGGTCTTTTATTTAACAAATGTAATTATATAGTGCCTTAAATTTGATTTCGTTAATCAAATTAGTCATTTCCGTCCACTTTTAATTTTAAAAGTCTAAGGTGTATCAACATTATTGGTGGTCCACCAATAATCTTATTAGTTTTTTTAATTTTAACAATTTAATCTTCTTTATAAAAAAGACATTGTTGGATCTTATAGATCTATTGAATCTAAGATGAATTATCATTGTTGTGAAATCTGATGCCTTAAAACAAAGTATAAACGGTTTCTTTATGATCAAGAAATACACAAGGGTTAGGGTTAACAGAAAAACAAGAAGAACAACAAAGATCGGTTATATGTTATTCTTTACTTTCTCTTTAAATCAGATTACAAGTACTCAAGAATAGCAAATAACCTTCTCACCCTAATTAGGATTTGTCACACTTAAGATGAGAGACTAGTATGATATTTATAATAAAATCTAACATATTAAACTAATGGACTTTTTAATAATTACTCATTACAAGCTAACTTAGGGTACAAGCTAACTTAAACAATGAGATCCTTAACATAAAGCCCAATTCGACATTACAATTTCGACAATACATATTAGAACTGACTTTGACTACAATATGCTAACACTTCGACAACAACATGTGAATGACCTTCGACTGCATACTAAACATCTGTCGAACTATCGAACCAAGAAGCTACCTTCGATCATACTATAGTTTGATCCAGTATCTCACAATCATCATCTATTATCATTTTTTACTTTTCTTCTTTTCTTACTTTTTTTTCTTCACCTACATCATCATCTTCATTAACCTTCCAAAAACTAAAAAAAAATTCAACAACAAAAAATCAATAAAAAATATAGATTACATAAATTGTGTACTAACCAAAGCAAAACCAATACAAAACAATTTATTCTCTCTAATTCAATTTTCATGTAACTGCAAAAATAGTAATATAGTCATAGTATTTACAATACAACAAAGAGTGTGCGACAAATAATGACCATCAGTTGGTTTTGGTTATGATAATTGATGAAGCAGTAGTAGTTTTGAAGACAACAACTCCATGGGTCAGACGACTTGTGGATGATAACGGTGTTAGACGAGGACAACGATCTAGAAGGGGGTTGTATAGATCGCCAAATAAAATTTTTCTTATAAAAAATTATGTTTTAAGAAGTAATTTTTTATGCCAAGTGGAAGGCAAATATGGATCGACTCTCGTCTATCCGAACCGTTATGGGTAGAATCGGATATGTGTATAAATTGTAGTAAAATATATGCTAAATATGAGAAAAGCAAACCGATAAGTTCTATATAATGTGTTTGAATATAAATCTCACCAAGATAAATTATTTTCAATAAAATGTAAAAATAAACTTGTCTAAGGAATTTTAACCGAACAGTTAGTGTGTAGTCAAAATATCAAACACTTGGTGTGCAATACACCAAGCTTGATTCTCTTTGTGTTGAAGATATAACAAATCAATTGCAATGGTTTCATAAAACAGTTTAAGACACTTCAATACAACCAAAATTTTCAACAATTTTAATTGCACACTAAGTGTTATTAAAATTTAAAAAGAGTGATATATATATATATATATATACTATATATATATATATATATATATATATATATATATATATATATATATATATATATATATATATATATATATTATATATATATATATATACTATATATATACTATATATATATATATATATATATATATATATATATATATATATATATATATATATATAATATATATATATATATATATATATATATATATATATATATATATATATAGAGAGAGAGAGAGATGAGAGAGAGAGAGAGAGAGAGAGAGAGAGAGAGAGAACGCCAATATTTATTTAGGCAGTTTCCCAATTGTCCTCACTATGGGCATGTCTACCTTTAATTCGAAATCGACTTGAGATATTGTAATTAACCTTTGAAAATTAGTTTACAAGAGAAGTAGTAGCAATTCAAACCCCTAAAATCAATGTTTGATGTTGATCTTAACTTTTTCTTTCCCCTCAATCTTAGCATGACCAAGTCATACAAGACTTCTAATTTGATCCTTCGGTTACCGCTACTCCTTTGATCAAACCTCCGTTCTTTAAATCTTTCACTCGGCTAAATCCAAATTGCAAAATATTGCCCAAGTCTTTCAATTGATCCTCCAGTTACCGCTACTTCTTTTCAAGAATCCCCATTCTTCAAAGCTTTCACTAGGCTGAATCCAAGTTGCAATGACTTGTGAAAAAAACATCAAATTAATCGTTAATCATGGAGGAAAACCCCTAAAGGTTTTATCAATGAAAAGCCAAATAAAAACTCAGCCTAATTTGATTACGCCAACCTAAATTGGACCTTGTAAATCTTATCTTGATTACAAACAACAAAAATGATTATGTGTAGCTATTGAATGCGTGCAAAGAAAGGTTGAAGATGATGCTAAATTTCTAAGTGTGTTCTCAATTTCAATGTTTAGAAATGACGCATGAAAGCACATTTATATGTATGTATGTGTGTAGGAAGAAAACAAGCAAAAATGTAAGTTTTGAAAGTTGGTACATGATTTATTGAACCCAATCATGAATGAGCCAATAAATAAGCCAATGGAGTCGATACATTTGTTAAAGGATTCGATACATTAAGGGTATAGAGCAATTGTTTAAAAAATCTTCAGAAAGAGTCGACTTCAAACACAGGGGAGTCGACTCATTAGCTGAATGTGTCAATTCATCTCATCAATGTATCGACACATTGAAGGCATGGCAGTTTATTTGAAAATTCCTTACAGATGGAGTCGACTCCAACCATGAATGAGTTAACACATAGCTAATGTTTCGACTCATCCTATTAATGTATCGATACATTGAAGGCAGGGAAGTTTATTTGAAAATGCCTTACATATGGGATCGACTCCAACCATGAATGAGTCGACACATTCACAAGATGTGTCGACTCATCTTTCCTATGTATCGGTACATCAGAGGCAAATTTAATTCCGTTGAAAATTAAATCAGTAAGTATCGATACATACCAAAGATGTACCAACCCATTTACAACTTTTTCATGTAAAATCATATTTTAGCATGTGATGGCCTATGTAATCTAATTTAACATCTCCTATAATGATGATGCACATATCGACAAAGTTAGTAAGGTCTAATATACACAGAGTACTAAGATACAATAGTTTTGACATCATCTCCAAATATATTTAAGAGTATATTGCACTCACATACTCCCTTTTTTTTTATATAATGTCAAAGCATACTAAGCACTTGACTTCTTTGGTAAAGCTCTCCCTGAATATGTGCATCATAAACCTTGTATTTCTCCCCCTTTGACAACATCAAAAAGAGACAAAATGGAAAATGTGAGAAGTAAAATAAAAAATACACAATAACATACAACTCACTCAGAGCTGTTGCAAAGATTAAACAACCATAAATATCCATCAACAACGTTCCCTCACAGAAAAACACCTCAAAATGGAAACAATACTTAAACATAAATAAACAACCAAGTATAGTAAAAAAGGATGATATTTATTACATAATTGTCATAAAAGGTTGTAACAACATAACACAAAACAACATAAAGACATTAAAATAGAAAATCATGCATGGAAAAAAAACTCACTACTACAAAATACAACTTTTGTAACATAATATTATTGTGCCTTCCGTCATTGTAATATCACAAACTGGAAGCCCCTAATGCTTATTTATTTTTTGAAAATTATTTAATCAGGGTTGATATAAATAATTGTGGTGATAAAGTGAGTGGTACAAGGTTCGAATCCTGTCACTACATTTTTTTCAATTTTCCTATTACAAAAAGCGTGTGTCACTTAATTTCATAAATAAATAAATAATTGAAAATTATTAAATCACATTTTTAATATTCAACCGTTGTAATATGATTTGTACAACCTTTGCTCTTTCAAAAACAGAGAAACAACTATAATGATAATTAAAAATTTTCTTCATTTCTCAAGATGGTCACAAGTCATTCAAGAATATCAACCATTAGAAGTAATCATTGCAAGGATTAATCATAAG
>CAWUDS030003686.1:12500-34266 GCA_963859935.3 Lathyrus sativus | reverse complement strand
ATATCAAATGAAGATCCATATCAAATAAATATTGAAGCCTTTTTTCGAGCCCTGCGAGGTATCATAAGCATAATAATTCCATTCTTTGAATTGGGGAGAGATGGCTGAGTGGACTAAAGCGTCGGATTGCTAATCCGTTGTACGCATTTTTGTACCGAGGGTTCGAATCCCTCTCTTTCCGTTTATTGATGATTTGCCATTTTTTTCTTTTGAACTTATGGAATTTCTTTTTTTTTATTCCCTGTTTGTTTCATTTTTTACTAGTTCTTTTTGACTAGTTAAAGATCGAAAATAGATAGAAAAACAAAAAATAGTTCAAAATCAAGCACAAGTAAGGGAAAGAAAAAAGATTTTCTTATTCTTCACGTCCAGGATTACGTCCGGGATCATTAGATAGAAATCCGAAGATGAAAAGAGAAACAAAGAATATCACTATCGTGTAAACAAATAGTTTTAGAGTAAGCATTACAAAATCTCCAAGATAATTAAAAAAAAAAAACGACAGAGAAAGAGAATAGATTCTCTTCTATTTCATATTATGTTTCCTTAAAAAAGTTCCAATTTGAGTTTTCTAATAAATTCTTACTTTTTTTAGGACATTATTCAAATGAAAGATCTTATCGAAAACTTACAGCAGCTTGCCAAACAAAAGCGAAGAGAAAAAAGAGTAAGGGTATTACTGGCATAAAATCTACAATTGGAGTCAAAAAAGCATAAGCTTCAGGTAATTTCCCCAAGAAAAAACTACTTGAATAAAGGACAGAGTTAATACAGACCAAGCTAAAGATATGAAGCATAAAAAAAAATGTTGTTCTTTAATAAAATGAATTGTATTTTTGCTTTTTTTTTTTTGAATTCTAATTTTTTTATTTTTTATTATCTTACTTATTATTATATATATTCTTATATATATAAGATATGATTTATTATATATATTATTTAATATCCACTTTTTTTTTTTATACTTTTATATTAAAAATGAAATCTAAAAGAAAAAAGAAATATGGTCTAACTTGACAAAAGTAAATATCTATATAGAATAACAAATGGGGCGTGGCCAAGTGGTAAGGCAGCGGGTTTTGGTCCCGTTATTCGGAGGTTCGAATCCTCCCGTCCCAGATGATATCGATTCAATTCATCACATTGACATGAATCGATATCATAGGTTTTTCGCCATAAACCAAAAATAAAAAAGGCTGTTCTTGGGTGGGGATATATTGTTCATTCATATAACTTTCAATTACTTATTAATTATTAAATAAATTAATATACGAATTAAAATTAAATTTGATAACTATTCGATAAAATAAAAAACAATGACTATTCATTATATAATATTTTAATTTAAAAAGGAATAAAAATCTATGGAAAGACAAGGGTTCAATTCGATGCTGTTTACTAGAGGTATGCTGTTTACTAGAGGTTTAGAATACAGGTGTGGTTTAAGTAAATCAATAGATAGTTTTGGTATAGATAGTTTTGGTCCTATTGATGAAAATAACGGTGGAGACCCATCTAGTTTAACTGATATGCATAATAACATTCATAGCTGGAAGAACAATAGTGAAAATTGTAGTTATAGTCATGGTCATGCTGACTATTCAGCAGATGTGAACAACATACATAATCATAATTTGCTATTTGCAAAAAGTCTATCCGTTTGGGATAGTCATAATAATAGTTATGACATATATTATGCTTATAATGATGATAGTTGGACTTATAACATGAATTGTTGCATTTGGAATTATCTTCGTTCTCAAATCTGGGAGGATATTGACAAATCCATTAATTGTTGCATTTGGAATTATCTTCGTTCTCAAATCTGGGAGGATATTGACAAATCCAATGCCAGTTACCGTGATATGGACTTTAAGAGTTACATTTGCGATAGGGGCCAAAATACTAGTGAAAGCCATAGTACAAATATAATAATATTAAGGAACACAAATGCTAGAAATCAGACAGCAGATCCAGATGATGCAGATATATCTGATGGATCAGATATATCAGATCCATTGGAGATAGATCTATCTGATCCATCCGATACAGATTATCGATACGATCCATTTGCTGATACATCAGATATATCAGATCCATTGGAGATAGATCTATCTGATCTATCAGATACAGATTATCCATATTATATGGATGGATCTGATATATCAGATCCATTGGAGATGGATCTATCTGATCCATCAGATACAGATTATCCATATTATATAGATGGATCTGATATATCAGATCCATTGGAGATAGATCTATCTGATCTATCAGATACAGAGGAGGATCTATATGGTATATACGATCTAGATGAGATCTATTATCTGGATGGATCAGATAGATCAGATCCATTGGAGACATTGGAGACATCAGATCTAGATGAGATCTATTATCCGGATGGATCAGATAGATCAGATCCATTGGAGACATTGGAGACATCAGATCCAGATTATATAAATGATCCGGATGGATCAGATAGATCAGATCCATTGGAGATATCTGATACATCAGATACAGATATATGTCAGAAGGATAGTGATGATAATAGCAAAATGGATATGCTGGCTAAAATGAACCAATATAGTCATTTATGGGTTCTATGCGAAACTTGCTCTAGCTTAAATTTTAAACAATTTTTAGTAGCCAAACTGAGTATTTGCGAATACTGTGGTGAGCATCTGAAAATGAGAAGTTCAGATAGAATCGAACTTTTGATTGATCCAGGTACTTGGAATCCTATGGATGAAGACATGGTTTCTCTGGATCCCATTAAATTTGATTCGATTGAAAAAATTCCAATTCTTCAATGGGATCCCATTGCATTCGACTTGATTTTCGTGGATCCTCCCGAGGAAGAGGAAGAAGATCAACCTTATATCGATCGTCTTGATTCTTATCAAGAAAAGACAGGATTACCAGAAGCGGTTCAAACAGGCATAGGTCAACTAAATGGTATTCCTTTAGCAATAGCTGTTATGGATTCTGAGTTTATCGCGGGTAGTATGGGATCCGTAGTGGGTGAGAAAATAACTCGGTTGATCGAATATGCTACCAATCAACTTTTACCTCTAATTATAGTCTGTGCTTCCGGAGGAGCGCGTATGCAAGAAGGAAGTTTGAGCTTAATGCAAATGGCTAAAATTTCTTCTGCGTTATATAATTATCAAATAAATAAAAAGTTATTCTATGTAGCGATACTTACATCTCCGACTACTGGTGGGGTAACCGCTAGTTTTGCGATGTTGGGGGATATCGTTATTGCGGAACCAAACGCAACCATTGCATTTGCGGGTAAAAGAGTGATTGAACAATTGTTGAATGTGGAAGTGCCTGAAGGTTCCCAATCGGCGGACCTTTTATTCGACAAGGGAGTATTGGATTCAGTCGTACCACGTCATTTTTTAAAGCAGTTTTTAACGGAGTTATTTCAGTTCCATGGTTTCGTTCCTTTGACTAAAAATTTGGAAGATTGAATAAAAACAATTTTAAACTTAGTTTTACGTTATTTTGCACTAAGAATCTATTTTTTATTTCCGCCTTTTTGTAACTAGTTTGTAGCTAATACCTTATTTTACACTATTTTATTTAAACTAATTTAGACTAAGAATATATTTTTTATTTCTCCTATTTAGTAACTCTGATATATAGACTATGGATCTAAAAGACTTGAAAAGATTTTTGAAAAACCTGTGGATCTGGAAAAAAAGACACTGTAAAAGATTTTTGAAAAACCTGTGGATCTGGAAAAAAAGACACTGTATTATTATTACAGTGACACATATTTTCCTGCATGGAACTTACCTTTTAAGTATATTAAAAGTAATAGTTCTTCTCCTAGAAAGAAGCCGCCCGTATCCGCCACACATCCTGGTGGATTTATTTATTTTATGTTTTGCGGCCTTTCTTTTTAGGAATATCTTTTTCGTTTTGTTTTTTTATTTCCTTAGAACAATTTTGGATTATTTACTTCAAATGATCCGTGAATTCATTAAGGACGAGACAAACAAAAAAGTTTTATGTTCCTATGTGTCAGAAACTACTTGGATGGACACTATCCCGGGTTTCCAACACGTTTTTTTTCGAATTTTAAGTCATGTCAGTTTTTTCGTGGGATTCTTTTCTCTCTATCGTTTCTATAGCAATCTTACTCGGATGAACATTTTCGATGCACCGATTAAATGGCTCTTTGTGCTACCAAATAAGATTGTTTCTCTGCTTATCACTGCAATTGTCAGTATCCTAAGCGGTATCATGTTTCAATATATTAATTATTGGACTGTAATTGGCGGAACTAATTTTTTCGATAAAAGAAAAGGAGTGCTATATATTACTCGTTACAGACTTCCTATTCCTGGAATAAGTAGCTCTAATGTTCGCCGCATTTTAATAAAAGAAATTTCGTGCCTCATACTAGTAACTAACCGAATCTGGGGTGATGTCCTTTATATTGAAACCAGAAAACACGGGACCTTGCCGATGACTCCTACTAAAGATGGTCGTAGATATATGCTTGCAAAACATGCTTTGGAGTTGTCCAGATTCTTGAATATACCATTGGACATTATTTACAAAGAATACTAATAAAAAAGCGAGTTTAGCCGATCGAGTTTAGCCTATAAAGCGAGTTTAGCCTATAATAATTAATATATTATAGGCTAAACTCGCTTTTTTATTAGTATTTACTTGTAATAGAACTTATGCTTGATAGAAATATTAGAATATATAGAATATTCTAGAGTTGAAAAATGAGATGAAACTGAGGACGAAAAATGGCAAAAAAGAAAGCATTCATTCCCCTTCTATGTCTTACATCTATAGTCTTTTTGCCCTGGTGCATCTCTTTTACATTTAAGAAAAGTCTGGAATCTTGGATTACTAATTGGTGGAATACGAAAGAATCCGAAATTTTCTTGAATACTATTCAAGAAAAAACTATTGTAAAGAAATTCCTAGAGTTCGAGGAACTGTTCCTCTTGGATGAAATGCTAAAGGAATACCCGGAAACACATTTACAAAACCTTCGTATCGAAATCTACAAAGCGACCATCCAATTGATTCAGACGAACAACGAAGATAATATCCATACGATTTTTCATTTCTTTACAAATATAATATGTTTCCTTATTCTAAGTGTTTATTCTATTAGGGGTAATCAAGAACTCATTATTCTTAACTCTTGGGTTCAAGAATTTGTATATAACTTAAGTGACACAATAAAAGCTTTTTCTATTCTTTTCTTAATTGATTTCTCTGTAGGATACCATTCGACTGGTCTTTGGGAACTAATGATTTGGTCTGTCTATAAAGATTTTGGATTTACTCCGAATGATCATATTATATCTTTTCTTGTTTCTATTTTGCCAGCCATTTTAAATATTATTTTTAAATACTGGATTTTCCGTTATTTAAATTGTGTATCTCCGTCGCTTTTATCGATTTATGATTCAATTCCATTCCGTGAATGACTGAAAAAAGGACCCACTGATCCAATTCTAAAATTTGTTTAGCTTTTATATAAAAGCTAAACATTCCAAATTTCACTTATTCATTTTCGTTTTACTCGTATTCTTCCTATATTATAGGCAAATAATTGGAGTAAATAGCAGAATCATGGATAGGGAACTGTGCCAGTTCCCTACCTAATCTTATTGTAGAAATTTTCAGGATCAAGGATTGGACCATGCAAACTAGAAATGCTTTTTCTTGGATAAAGAAAGAGATTACCCGATCTATTTCCGTATTGCTCATGATCCATATAATAACTCGAGCACCCATTTCAAATGCATATCCCATTTTTGCCCAACAAGGTTATGAAAATCCTCGAGAAGCTACCGGCCGGATTGTATGTGCTAATTGCCATTTAGCTAATAAGCCCGTAGATATTGAGGTTCCACAAGCGGTACTTCCCGATACTGTATTTGAAGCAGTTGTGCGAATTCCTTATGATATGCAAGTGAAACAAGTTCTTGCTAATGGTAAAAAGGGGGCTTTGAATGTAGGAGCTATTCTTATTTTACCAGAGGGTTTTGAATTGGCCCCTCCTCATCGTCTTTCGCCCGAGATTAAAGAAAAGATGGGTAATTTGTCTTTTCAAAGCTATCGTCCCACAAAAAAAAATATTCTTGTGATAGGCCCCGTTCCTGGGAAAAAATATAGTGAAATTACCTTTCCTATTCTTTCTCCAGATCCTGCTACTAAGAGAGATGTTTACTTCTTAAAATATCCTCTATACGTAGGCGGGAACAGGGGAAGGGGTCAGATTTATCCCGACGGAAGCAAAAGTAATAATAATGTTTATAATGCTACAGCAACAGGTGTAGTAAACAAAATAATACGAAAAGAAAAAGGTGGATACGAAATAACGATAGTAGATGCATCAGATGGACGTGAAGTGATTGATATTCTACCGCCAGGACCAGAACTTCTTGTTTCAGAGGGTGAATCTATCAAACTTGATCAACCATTAACGAGTAATCCTAATGTGGGTGGATTTGGTCAGGGGGATGCAGAAATAGTGCTTCAAGATCCATTACGTGTCCAAGGTCTCTTGCTCTTCTTGGCATCTATTATTTTGGCACAAATCTTTTTGGTTCTTAAAAAGAAACAATTTGAGAAGGTTCAATTGTTCGAAATGAATTTTTAGGAATTTGAATTAATCAACATATTAAGCTGGTAAAAAGAACTCCATTTTTGTTGATAAATTCTGTAAACACCCTTGGTTCTTTCTAGTTTTTGTAGATATACTATATTTAGAAAATTCCTTGTACCGTAGAATTAGTTCAGTCATAGTATGTATATTGTGAAGAAGACTATTTGGTTCTTGGTTTTTTTTTTTTTTCAACTGCACAATTAATTCGAACCATATGATTATGTAGCTGTTTTCGGATTTTAATGTTCTAGAAATCCTCTAATTTCTATTGTTTTAGAATTAACTCGATACTAAACCTAAAAAAATAGGTAGGTACAGAATATTAAGTAAAGTAGAAATAGACAAAGGGAAAACAGGATTCTAGGATGGATAATTTGTCTTTTCCTAGAGTCCTCTTATTGTTTATGTCGAAATAGATAGTGAAGGAATGAAAGCGGGAATTGAATTCACCAAATACAACTTTCTTAATTAACTTAAAAAAAAAAATAGAATCATGAGTCTATATTAGAAATATATTTCTATTCCATTTCCATTCTAAGAAAAAGAAAACTCTTTCTTTGGGGTAATCTATAGTAAAAGAATTGAATAGGCTCTTTTCCAATTGTTTTAGAGAACGAATCGAGATACAATAAGGATTAGATCCGATGGAACGAACAGATGCAAATAAGAGTATGCAAAAGAATCTATCTTGATTCTTTATTTTTTACTTACTAAAATGGGGGGGGAAAGAAAACATAGTTCCTACCTATTAGTAGGATTCATTACCTTACTACTTCTAAGTATATTTTTTATTTATGCTTTCAATTTTTCAATTCTACTCCAAATCGGATAAGAACTTGCTATATGTTCTAATTGGATGTTTCGTCAATGGTGTTAGGACGGAATGGAATCCTTTTTTGACTCTGTACCAGCGATTCCACTATTATTAGAAGATATTCTCCAATTTTTAGTGAAAAACTAAAAGAATACAAGAAAAATAAGTAAACAATAAAAAAAGAATTAATAAAAGAATTTCTTCATATTGATCATATTGATATAGATAGGAGACATAATTGACATGGATATAGTAAGTCTTGCTTGGGCTGCTTTAATGGTAGTTTTTACATTTTCCCTTTCCCTTGTAGTATGGGGAAGAAGTGGACTTTAAAGGTAATACTAATTGAGTTAAGGGATCAAACTGTCTCAATTGTTTTATAGCTGAGTTCTTCCAGTTTTGAACTATTTGAGTTATTTTATTAATACTAATTAATGAAATGCAATTCTATCTGGATTTAGAAATTCTCTTGTATTGCTTCCAGTGGTGTAATATATTCCATGTATATATCTTATTGAAAAAAAAACTCTTTGAATCAAACAAATATTTAAATTGTTGCCATCTTGATATCCCGGGAATCAAGATAATTGGAAACGGATTCCGATTCCATTTAATCTATTTAAATTTTGGAATACTAAAAAGATTCTTTATTTTTATTTATTAGTTACCGGGATTCTGATAAAGAATCTTAAATCTAAAAATGAAACTAAGAAGAATAAAAATGGCGTTGCTTTTGAATTATTTCAGATTGATTGGAACCAATACAAATAGAATAGATTTAGATGAAATAAAGAAAAATGTGGACGCCTACATTCCATATATATCTATAGATCGATATCCATATATCCATATGAAAAGAAAATGATAAATTGGTTCCTCCATAGGAACTCTTTTTTTTTTAGTAAAACATTCTATTTTTATCCTACTCCTACCGTAATAGAGAATATAGTAGAAAGAAATAGATTTGATTTCTTTCTACTATATGGTTAATAGAATTCTGCTGGTTGTAGTCTGATCATTTTATTTAAAACAAAGATTAAAAGAAATAGAAATCCTTTTTTCATGTTTTTCTTCAATCATTGCTAAGAAATAAGAAGTCATGTTTCAGTAAAATTAGTCACTTTGACTTACCGTTTTTACATAAATTATAAGTAAAAAGGCAGTAGGAACTAGAATAAAGAGTGCAGTAGCTATAAATGCGAGAATATTTACTTCCATAATCTCTATGTTTTCTTTCTCTTTAATTTCTAATAAATACTTCGGGATTTAATCCCATAGAAATAAAAAATATTTCTTCACTAAATTCAATGGTATAAATAGGATCTCGATGATATCCAATCGGATCCATATCACGAATAACTATATGTGATCTATCAAATCAAGAATTCATGGTCGAGAATTGAATAGTATAACATCGGAAGATGTTTTATCCATACCAAATAAGAAAATGACTTTCTGATGCAATCCAAAAGTCCTTTTTCTTTGTCCCAACCTTTCCCTAAAACTAAAAAAGAAAAAAGGAGATACCCGTTAGAAATGATATTTTTTTTTTATTTTTATTCCCTTTCATACACTAAATCCATTGATATTTTTTGGATTTGTATCCATCGGGACTGACGGGACTCGAACCCGCAGCTTCCGCCTTGACAGGGCGGTGCTCTGACCAATTGAACTACAATCCCAGGGAAAAAGTCGTATAGTATACATATATATTCTTACAATTTCATCCAAATTCTTTGTTTTTCTATTTGAGATTCGAACCCCTGGGGCTTACTTCTATATATATTCCTATTTGGATGGGTCTGCACTTTATCGACACGGATGACTCGCATCGCAATCCGTTCGTTATTGCCAACTTGATTTAAAAATAAATCAATCAAGAAATCAAGGAAACAAAAAAGAGTCTTTTTTGTTTTTTAACTTTAACCCTTTCCTTAGACTTTAAACTTACAGATCCCGATAGGAATTTTGCAAAATCCTAATTTGTGGAAAAAATATGTAAGTAATATGGAAAAAACACATAGGACTCGAGATTCTAATCTTGTGTATCCGAACCCATTGGTGATTTTAAGAGAACACCAAATGGGGTCTATCATTTCATGGTGGATCCGTAAATATTTTATTTTTGGGCCGAGCTGGATTTGAACCAGCGTAGACATATTGCCAACGAATTTACAGTCCGTCCCCATTAACCGCTCGGGCATCGACCCAGCAGGAAGAATCCAATTTAGTCTTTATTGATAATCCCTGATCCATTTCCTTTCGTAGTATCCTACCCCCAGGGGAAGTCGAATCCCCGTTGCCTCCTTGAAAGAGAGATGTCCTAAACCGCTAGACGATGGGGGCAGCCTTGCCCGACCTCCATTCTACTATGTTCATAGTATGAACAGTTTTTTGAAATTGTCAATAGAATGATTCAATCAGAAGGATCTTCCCATCTTTCAGAATTCCTTACAATTTTTGGATTCACCCTTTCGATTTCGAAATGGTTCATTCCAATCACCAATCTAGAATTCAACAAAATACAAAATAAAACGAAGTAATGCGAAAGAAACCAAAATAAACATAGAATCCTTTCTGGAAATAATTGATTTGCTGGAACAGGGGGGCATTAACACCTTATTTCGTTCACTTTCATTCAGTGTTAAGAAGATTGAATTAGGTATATTTCTATTTCACACTAAGTAGGGAAATAAAAAAATGAGAATGAATCCGGAAATGGAGTAAAATAAAAAAGGATGAAGATCAATAAGAATTGAGTTAAGGGACAGGATAGAATCCATTTATCAAAGATTCGGAAATATTTGAAATAGATGTACTCAACTCATATTCATATTCATATTCATATTGGCTGATTCTGTATTCGGGAATTGACTCAAACGGCGCCCTTTTAACTCAGCGGTAGAGTAACGCCATGGTAAGGCGTAAGTCATCGGTTCAAATCTGATAAAGGGCTTTTTTTTGATCAAAAAATGATAACAGTAGTATTTCTATTTGAAGAAAGATATACAAATATTCTTGATATTTGTAAGAAGTTTCTGTTTGTAATAAAATAAAAAAAACTAATGAATAGTTGAATTTCATTATAAAAAATCCAATTTAGAATTTAAACTCTATTAAGTTATTGTTATCATTCGAATAGAGTAAACTCATTCTAGTTAGAAAGGGAAATAGTATTCTTTTCTATATATATTTCTTTTTTTAGAATCTGATATTTTCTTTGCTTTAATTGTCATATACTCCTATTTTGGATTCTTCCAATCCAATAAAGGGAAAGATTCTAAAAAAAGTAAGTGGACCTAACCTATTGAATCAGAACTATATCCACTATTCTGATATTCCAATTGGTGGATAGAAATGAAATTCGAACAGTGTATCTTTTTTTCTTTTTAATACCCTTTTGGTTCGAACTCTGCAAGAATCCGTCTATATTTCGGATAATATCTTATTGTTCCTAGGAATCAATTGCTACTCCTCTCCTCCAATGGGAGGGCTTATTCTAAGTTCCAACAGACAAGTCATTTGACTTCCAAATATCTTTTTTCCGAATACAAGAAAAGATCAAAATTGATTTCTATTATTTCTTTAAGATAGGTCTATAAAAATAGAAGATATGTCTATAAAAAGAATAGAAAAATCCATCCAATCATGACTTCGAGTATCAAACATTTGGTTTTCATATCTATGATGCATACGAGATTTTGAAGGCAATTATTGGACGAAACTTTCAGTTAGAATCTATTATTATTAATCCAATTCCCTAGAATATTCAAAAATAGGACAGATAGATAAAAAAATAAATAGAGAAAAAGAGTCCAATTTATTACCTCGATCCGCAAGTAAAGGGTATACGTCGGAATTAGATTAATCTGAATGACAGAAAAATAGAACAAAGAATACAATAAAAGAAATCAATGTAAAATAGAAAGTAAAAATAGTAAAATAGAAAGTAAAAATAGGATCCTCTAGTAGTTTTCTAGACATACAAATTCGAATAATATAGAAAACTATTTTTTTTTTTTAATTTCACGAACAAGATTCAAAAAGAATCTTATTTGATAAAAGCAGAGTAGTATGTCTGGGGATCCGCTGGTAACGAGAGTAATAAAAGCGATCGATCATTTGTTTTTGGAATAGTTCTTTAAAAAATGTATTTCTAGGATTTATGAGTCATAAGACAATTTTCGAGTCATGACTTAGGGAATTTTGTTAGAATAGAAAGGAATAAGCCAATTAATTAAGTTAATGGATTTATTAGATATCAATGGACAAAAAAAGAATTTTTCTATTCGAACCCCAGTAGAAAAGAAGGGACAGTCTACGAGAAATCATATTCTATATAAAATGAAAAAAGCCTCGAAGGTTCCATCGTTGAAAATCCTAGGAGGTGTTCGGAAATGGTTTGAAGTAGTTGAATAGGAGGATTACTATGACTATAGCTCTTGGTAAATTTACCAAAGATCAAAATGATTTATTTGATATTATGGATGACTGGTTACGGAGGGACCGTTTTGTTTTTGTGGGTTGGTCCGGTCTATTGCTCTTTCCTTGCGCCTATTTTGCCGTGGGGGGTTGGTTCACAGGTACCACCTTTGTAACTTCATGGTATACTCATGGATTGGCAAGTTCCTATTTGGAAGGTTGTAACTTCTTAACTGCAGCAGTCTCTACTCCTGCTAATAGTTTAGCACACTCTTTGTTGTTACTGTGGGGTCCTGAAGCACAGGGAGATTTGACCCGTTGGTGTCAATTAGGTGGTCTGTGGACTTTTGTTGCTCTTCACGGTGCTTTCGGATTAATAGGTTTTATGTTACGTCAATTTGAACTTGCTCGATCTGTTCAATTGCGGCCTTATAATGCAATCGCATTCTCCGGTCCAATTGCTGTTTTTGTTTCTGTATTCCTGATTTATCCACTGGGCCAGTCTGGTTGGTTCTTTGCGCCTAGTTTTGGTGTAGCAGCTATATTTCGATTCATTCTCTTTTTCCAAGGGTTTCATAATTGGACATTAAACCCATTTCATATGATGGGAGTTGCTGGTGTATTGGGCGCTGCCCTACTATGCGCTATTCATGGCGCTACCGTAGAAAATACCTTATTTGAAGATGGTGATGGCGCAAATACATTCCGTGCTTTTAACCCAACCCAAGCAGAAGAAACTTATTCAATGGTTACTGCTAACCGCTTTTGGTCCCAAATCTTTGGGGTTGCTTTTTCCAATAAACGTTGGTTACATTTCTTTATGTTATTTGTACCAGTAACTGGTTTATGGATGAGTGCTCTTGGAGTAGTCGGTCTGGCCCTGAACCTACGTGCCTATGACTTTGTTTCTCAAGAAATCCGCGCAGCGGAAGATCCTGAATTTGAGACTTTCTACACCAAAAATATTCTCTTAAACGAAGGTATTCGTGCGTGGATGGCGGCTCAAGATCAGCCTCATGAAAACCTTATATTCCCTGAGGAGGTTCTACCACGTGGAAACGCTCTTTAATGGAACTTTACCTTTAACTGGTCGTGACCAAGAAACGACTGGTTTTGCTTGGTGGGCCGGGAATGCCCGACTTATCAATTTATCCGGTAAACTACTGGGGGCCCATGTAGCCCATGCCGGATTAATAGTATTCTGGGCCGGAGCAATGAACCTATTTGAAGTTGCTCATTTCGTACCCGAGAAGCCCATGTATGAACAAGGCTTAATTTTACTTCCCCATCTAGCTACTCTAGGTTGGGGGGTAGGTCCTGGAGGGGAAGTTATCGACACCTTTCCATACTTTGTATCTGGAGTACTTCACTTAATTTCCTCTGCAGTATTGGGCTTTGGCGGTATTTATCATGCACTTCTGGGACCTGAGACTCTTGAAGAATCTTTTCCATTCTTTGGTTATGTATGGAAAGATAGAAATAAAATGACTACTATTTTAGGTATTCACTTAATTTTGTTAGGTATAGGGGCTTTTCTTCTAATATTGAAGGCTTTTTATTTTGGGGGTATATATGATACCTGGGCTCCAGGAGGGGGAGATGTAAGAAAAATTACCAACTTAACCCTTAGTCCAAGCATTATATTTGGTTATTTACTAAAATCGCCTTTTGGGGGAGAAGGTTGGATTGTTAGTGTGGACGATTTGGAAGATATAATTGGGGGACATGTATGGTTGGGTTCCATTTGTATACTTGGTGGAATCTGGCATATCTTAACCAAACCCTTTGCATGGGCTCGGCGTGCACTAGTATGGTCTGGGGAAGCTTACTTATCTTATAGTTTAGGTGCTTTAGCCGTTTTTGGTTTTATAGCTTGTTGCTTTGTCTGGTTTAATAATACTGCTTATCCTAGTGAGTTTTATGGTCCCACTGGACCGGAAGCTTCTCAAGCTCAAGCATTTACTTTTCTAGTTAGAGACCAACGTCTTGGAGCTAATGTAGGCTCCGCTCAAGGGCCTACCGGTTTAGGTAAATATCTAATGCGTTCTCCGACCGGAGAAGTCATTTTTGGAGGAGAAACTATGCGTTTTTGGGATCTGCGTGCTCCCTGGTTAGAACCTCTAAGAGGTCCTAATGGTTTGGACTTGAGTAGACTGAAAAAAGATATACAGCCTTGGCAAGAACGTCGTTCCGCAGAATATATGACTCATGCTCCTTTAGGTTCTTTAAATTCCGTGGGTGGCGTAGCTACAGAAATTAATGCAGTCAATTATGTCTCTCCTAGAAGTTGGTTAGCTACTTCTCATTTTGTTCTAGGATTCTTCCTATTCGTAGGTCATTTATGGCACGCGGGAAGAGCTCGCGCAGCTGCCGCAGGATTTGAAAAAGGAATTGATAGAGATTTGGAGCCTGTTCTTTCCATGACTCCTCTTAATTGAGACATGAAATCCAATGCTTGACGTAAGAATCACTTTGATTTTAGTATACATATTGAGTTGAGTCGAGGAGATCATATTGAAAAAATATTTTCTTTTTCAATTCATTTATATCTAATCTTTTTTCGGGCTCGGCTATATCACCACTTAGCCGAGCCCGAAAAAACCGAGCCAACTTAAATCAATTTAAATCAATAAAAGAAAAAAATCCATTCGCCAAGAAAAAGGAGAGAGGGGGATTCGAACCCTCGATAGTTCTTTGTTTGGAACTATACCGGTTTTCAAGACCGGAGCTATCAACCACTCAGCCATCTCTCCAAAAGCTAATTTCTATTTTATCTTTATTCCACTCAAGAGAACATGACCATACAAATTAATACCCTTTTCTCTATGATAAAGATATCCAGTGTGAATCTATTGGTCTAGTTCTCTATCCATATATATTATATATTATATATTCATGATCCAGCATGCTCTTTTGTGAAGTAAAAAAAAAAAAAACTACCCCTCGATTCATGCCTCAATAAGGAGTGTCATCTAAAATCAATGGATTCATGATAAAACCCCCCATAATGAGAATGTGTTTTTTATTTATTTTTGGAAGGGGTCAAATCAAAAGAAAAGGGGTTGGGGGATCAAATGGTATAGTTCTTTTGTTGGTAAATTAGAGGATTATAAACATGACTATTGCGTTTCAATTAGCTGTTTTTGCATTAATTGTTACTTCATCCATTTTATTAATTAGTGTACCTGTTGTATTTGCTTCTCCTGATGGTTGGTCAAGTAACAAAAATGTTGTCTTTTCCGCTACATCCTTATGGATTGGATTAGTATTTCTAGTGGGTATTCTGAATTCTCTCATCTCTTGAAACTATTCATTCTAGATCAAAAAACGAAATGACCCCTCCCCCCGAATTCTTTCGGGTTGTGAGGCACATGAAAATGGAATATATAAGACCCCACCAATAAAGAAAACGAAAACATTAATAATGGGAATTATTAATGGGAGGGGTCAAACTTCTTCTATTGGAAAAAGCTTATATCTTATACTTAATATGATATACATAGTAAAACGAAAAACTTGAAGATTAAAATATTCATATTATTTTCTGAATTTCATATTCTTTTCGGAATCGAAAATAAAATAGATATATAGATCATAGATAAATATCTATAATCTGCACAATTTGACATCAAAGTAACATGCTGGTGTCAGACAACTTCATCATTTTTTTATGCCAGTAGGTGTTCCAAAGGTAGCCTTTCAAATTCCTGGCGAGGATGAAGCTACTTGGGTTGACTTATACCATCAACTTTTTTACGACAGAATCCTTTTTTTAGGGCAAGAGATTGAGAGTGAAATAGCAAATCAAGTTGCTGGTATGATGATATATCTCAGTTTAGATATAAATAAATACATAGAGAAAAGAGAAATAAATAGAATAGAAAAAACAATCGATAAAAAAAATACATCAAATTTTTTTAATTTTTTTAAATAAAGGGGGATATATGAATCAAACGAAGAAAAATGACTTAGACATTTGGATTTTAGAATTGCGAGACATTTTTAGAGAGAGCAAGAATTCTTCCTATTTCTCAGATTCCTGGACACAATTCCATTCAGTCATATCTGTCATTCACATTTTTTTCCATCAAGAGAGTTTTATCAAACTCTTAGACTCCAGAATTTGGAGTATCCTAGTTTCACGCGGTTTAACAAGATATTTCACGATCAAGAATTTTGTCTTATTTCTACTAGCGATCCTTATATATCGTATTAACAATCGAAAGATGATCGAAAAAAAAAATATTTATTTGACAGGGCTTCTTCCTATACAAATCAATTCCATTGGATCCGGGAATGATCCATTGGAAGACTCAAAAGATTCGTTCAATATCAATAGGTTGGTCATGACTAGGTTGATTGTTCCGCTCCTGTCTGGTCCAAAAGAAAAAAATATATCTGAGAGAGATAATTGCTCTTTTTTCGGCGACAGATGGTCAGAACTTCATCTGGATTTGAATCCTACTGAGAAGTCCGCTCAAGATATAAAATTATTTAAAAAAGAAGAAGATGTTTCTTTTGTTCTTTCGAGGCAATCGGAAAATAAAGAAATAGCCAATATAGTTAAGATAATCATGTATTTACAAAATAATGTCTCAATTCATCCTATTTCATCCGATAGAGGATGTGATAGGGTTGCAAAGGAGAGAAACTTTTGACAGTTCCAAATCATATTTCATTCTTGAACAAAAAGCTAGTTTTTGGTTTATTTGATCTATTCCATGACCAGAATAGGGGGGGGTACTTGTTACATCGCGATTTTCAATCAGAAGAGAGATTTCAAGAAATGGCAAATCTATTCAATCTCTCAATAACTAAGCCGGATCTGGTGTATCATAATGGATTCTCTTTTTCTATTGATTTGTCGAAAATTGATGATAAACAATTTGTAAATCAAGTATTCAACTCCAGGGATGAATCAAAAAAGAAATCTTTATTGGTTCTGCCTCGGCTTTTTTACGAAGCGAATGAATCTTTTTATCCAAAGATCATAAAAAAATGGGTCCAGACCTCTTGTGGGAATTCTTTTCAAGGTAATCGATTCAATCGCAACTTAGAATATGTAATTAAAAGGTATGAAAATGATATTCATAATCATATACCTCTAAGGAAACACATGATCAATCAACGTTTCTCAAATTGGAAAAAGAGTCAGAAGAAATGCTTTGATCCTCTTCTTTTTATTTATCGAACCGAGAGATCCGTGAATAAGGATCCAAATACAGATAAATACAAATGGTCCAAGGGGAGCAAGAATTTCCAGGAACATTTGGACCATTTCATTTCTGAGGAGAATAGCCGTTTTCAAGTAGTGTTCGATCGATTACATATGAATGCATATTCGATTGATTGGTCTGAGGTTATCGACAAAAAAAATTTTTCTAAGTCACTTTGTTTGTTTTTGTCCAAGCTTCTTCCCTTTTTCTCTAACTCAGTTCCTTTTTTCTTGGTGAGTTTTGGGAGTATGCCCGTTCATAGGTCTCAGATCCATATGGATGAATTGAAACGTATGAATGATGCACTCGGGAATCAGTTGTTAGAATCAATGGGTCTGCAAACGGTTCATTTGAAAAAAAAGAAAGCCCTATTATTGGATGACTATTATACTTCTCAAAAATCGAAATTATTGATCAATCAGATAGCAAATCAAGACAATTGGCTGAATCCTGTGAAATGTTTTCATAGAAGTTCATTGATTTCCTCTTTTTATAAAGTAAATCGACTTCGATTCTTGAATAATCAAGATTTCGATTGTAAGAAAAGATTCTCTTTTTATGGGGAAAGGTCCTGTAATTATGATTTTTTGTATGAACAATTCCTCAATGTCTTGTTCAGTCGAAAGAAAATATTTTCTTTTGGCGACGGGAAAAAAAAACATGTTTTTTTGGACAGAGATACTATTTCACCAAGCGAGTTAGAGGTCTCTAACATATTAAATAATTTTCCGCAAAGTGGTGATGACGGATATGACTTGTACAAATCTTTCCATTTTCCAACTCGCGGTCCTAGAGCTATTGCGGACATTTCTGGAACACCTCTAACAGAGGAAGAAATAGTGAATTTTGAAAGAACTTATTGTAATCGTCTTTCCGCTATTAATCTGTCTGATCCAAAATGGAAAAAGTTGCATACGTATTTGGATTTCGATTTAAACATAGATTTGCTTGACACTGATTTGCGTGACACTCTATATACTCTATATTCATATACTCTATATTCTGAGGAATTTTTACCATCCGAAAAGAGGAAAAAAAAACCTCTAAAAAAATTCCTTAAAAAAGGGCAGATGTATAGAAACTTTCAAAGAAAGAGTAGTTTTTCAACCGTTCTCTCCAAATTGAAGCCATTGTACCCGTATATAATACCGTCGCTCCTTACCACGACAGGGCAAAAAAATCTACTTTTACTATTTATACATACTTTTTCAGACCTATTTGTGATACTAAAGAAGAGTCCTAAATGGAAAAAAATGTTATCTATTTTGCCTAATCTTATCCATGGAGCCAAGGCAATTCTTCGGAAAAAACTGGGTATTGGACAACGGAATCGTATAAGTGAGATTTGGAGTAAGTGTTTACATAAGTCTCTTGTAGAGGTGTACGAAAAAGATCTTCTTCACACAAATAATGAGTCACCATTCATATCGACACATCTGAGATCACTAAATATTGAGGAGTTCCTGTTTTCAATCCTTTTACTTCTTCTTATTACTGGATATTTAGTTCATACACATCTTTCCTTTGTTTCTCGATTCTCTAATGAGTTACAGACAGAGTTCGAACAGGTCAAATCGTTGATGATTCCATCCTACATCATTGAATTGAAAAAACTTCTGGATAGGTATGGTACATCAGAACAAAAATATTTCTGGTTACAGTATATTTTTCGAATGGCTCTAAAACAATTCGAAAATTTTCGAGAAGAAAGACGAGGTTCGCCTTCTGGCGTCCCAAGGGGTGAAGGTTTTAATCTCATGAAGTTCATAAGGATTCTACCAAATCCCATCAATCGAATCGCGTTTTTGAAAAATACGAGACATTTAAGTCATACAAGTAAAGAAATCTATTCATTGATAAAAAAAAGAAAAAACATGAATAGTGATTGCATTTCTGATAAAATAGAATCCTGGATCGCGAATAGTGATTTAATTGCTGATAAAGAAAGAGAATTCTTGCTTACTTTCTCTACCTTAACGACAGAAAAAAGGATGGATCAAATTTTAGTGAGTCTTACTAATAGTGATGAGTTATCAAAGAATAACTCTGGTTATCAAATGATTGAACAACCGGGAACAATTTACTTACGATATTTAATTGACATTCATAAAAAGGATCTAATGAATTATGAGTTCAATACATCCTGCTTAGCAGAAAGACGGGTATTCCTCGCTCATTATCAGACAATCACTTATTCAGAAATCCCGTGTAGGGCTAGCTGTTTGGATTTCCCATCTCATGATAAACCCTTTTCGCTACGCTTAGCCCTATCCCCTTCTAGGGGTATTTTAGTGATAGGTTCTATAATAACTGGACAATCCTATTTGCTCAAATCTCTAGCGACAACCTCCTATGTTCCTTTCATTACAGTATTTGTAAACAAGTTCCTGGAGAACTTTCCTAGGGGTTTTGATACGAGTTATGATGAGGACGATCTTTTTGATCAAAGAGAGGGTACCATTTACAGTCTTTTACCGGATTACGAGGGTAGTTGCTATAATCCAGAGAATTATGAAAGGGATCATAGCGACGATTTCGACCGTAAGCTTGATAGCCGATTGAAGTTTCTAAGTATGGAGGATCCGGTATCTAGCGATATCATACCGGAAAAGGAACTAGACCGGTTTTATCTCACAATTCAATTGGAATTAGTAAAAGCAATGTCTCCTTGCATAATTTGGATTCCAAACATTCATGATTTCGATAGGAAGGAGTCGGATGACTTATCGCTGGGTATATTAGTGAACTCTCTTTCCAGAGATTCTGAAAAAGGTTCTACTAGCAATAATCTTGTTATTGCTTCTACTCATATTCCAGAAAAAGTAGACCCTTGTTTAATAGGGACGGATAAATTAAATACATGCATTAAGGTACGAAGGCTTCTTATTCCACAACAAAGAAAGCACTTTTTTACTCTTTCATATACTAGGGGATTTCACTTGGAAAAGCAAATATTCAATACTAATCGATTGGGGTCTATAACTCTAGGTTCTAATGTACCTGATCTTGTAGCACTTACTAATGAGGCGCTATCGATTAGTATTATACAAAAGAAATCTATTATAGACACTAATATAATTCGATTTGCTCTTCATAGACAAACTTGGAATTTTAGATCTCATATAAGAGAGATTCAGGATCATGGGATCCTTTTTTATCAGATAGGGAGGGTTGTTTCACAAAATCTACTTCTCAGTAATTGCTCTATAGATCCTATATCTATCTATATGAAGAAGACAGCATGTCAGGAGGGGGATTCTTCTTTGTACAAATGGTACGTCGAACTTGGAAGAAGCATGAAGAAATTAACTATACTTCTTTATCTTTTGAGTTGTTCTGCCGGATCGGTCGCTGAAGACTTTTTTTCTGTACCCAGACCTAATGAAAACAATGATGCTTCTTATAGACTCCGTGAGAATGATTCTGATCTAGTTCATGGGCTATTAGAAATAGAGGGTGCTCTGCTGGGACCCTCCGAGACAGGAAGTCGGTTTGATAATGATGGAGTGCCGTTGCTTCTTCGGCCCGAAAGAAATCCCTTAAAGATGCTTCAAAATGGGTTTTCTTCTATCATTTATAATAGTGAACGATTTCTCTATAAAAAATATGAACCGGGGTTCGAAGAAGGGGAAGGAGTCGGAGTCTACGACCCGAAACAGATAGAGCTAGAGCTAGAGCTAGACCTAATGGAGGAATTATTGGAAAACATACTTTGGGCTCCTAGACTGTGGCGCCCTTGGTGCTTTCTCTTTGACGAAGGGTCCAATGAATTGAGATTTCCCTATGGGGAAGGGTCATTTCAGGACAAAGATGATTATGATGAAAAGGGTGAGAATGATTCGGAGTTCTTGCAGGATGGAACCATGCAGGACCAGACACGAGTGAGATCTTCCAACGAACAAGGCTTTTTTCACATAAGCCATTTCATTTGGGACCCCGGAGATCCACTCTTTTTGCTATTCCAAGAGGATGAGGATCCTGTGTTTTCACATCAAGAAGAATTTTCTTCAGAGGAACAGATACTTTTGACTTCCAAAACCAAGAAAACTTATTGGAAATATCTAGATGAAAGATGGTTGAGGAAGGATATGGAAGAACAGAATTTGAGATTATCGATTGATCGCGAGAGATGGTTTACAACCAATACTTCAGTATCAAATGAATTTTTTCGTTCTACTACTCTATACGAAAGTTATCAATATTTATCAAATGTGTTCCTATCTAACAGAACCCTATTGGCTCAAATCACAAAGACATTGTTGAGAAAAAAATGGGTTTTCCCAGACGAGATGCTTGTTATTATCTCTTCCAATAACGAACGATTGGTTTCACTGAATAATGAAATAAAATAGATACTTTCTTTCTCGTCGTCTCAAGTTGATATTAGGGGATCTTTCAATTGAGAAGATCCCCTAATATCGAGAATCCATATTGCCCTTGACCGAGCCCACTTGTTTTGAAGCAAATAAAGAGATCCACGGGGGGATTTGTCCTATTCAGATATTCACAACCAATAAGTACAGAATTTTCTTTTCAGATAGGTCCTGAGAAAGAAGGTTGGCATGCCAACAGGCGTCTATTATGGAATTCACCCGACCCGAGAGTACAGTACCCATTTTTTGGAATGTCGAGTGCCAAAGTCATTGAATGGGTAAGTCACCA
>CAWUDS030003686.1:0-2500 GCA_963859935.3 Lathyrus sativus | reverse complement strand
ATATTTTTATTTTCATGATATATATGATATTATCAACTTTAGAGCATATATTAACTCATATATCGTTTTCCCTTATATCAATTGTTATTTCAATTCATTTGATAACCTTATTAGTCAATGAAATTGTAGGATTATATGATTTGTCCAAAAAAGCCATGATAATAACTTTTTTCTGTGTAACGGGATTGTTAATTACTCGTTGGTTTTTTTCGGGACATTTACCATTTAGTGATTTATATGAATCCCTAATCTTTCTTTCATGGGGTTTTTCAATTTTTCATATGGTTCTTTTTTTTAAAAAGGAGAAAAACCTTTTAAGTACAATAATTGCACCAAGTGTTATTTTTACCCAAGCCTTTGCGACTTCGGGTCTTTTAACCAAACTGCATCAATCCGTAATATTAGTACCCGCTCTACAATCCCATTGGCTAATGATGCACGTAAGTATGATGATACTGGGCTATGCAGCTCTTTTATGTGGATCATTATTATCAGTGGCTATTTTAGTCATTACGTTTCAAGAAGTCATCCAAATTCTTTCTTTTACCAAGAATTTTGATTCTTTAAAAAAATCAGTTGATTTTGTTGAAATCAAATACATGAATAGGAATGAAAGAAACAATGTTTTACGAAAAACTTATTTTTCTTCTTCTAGAAATTATTATAGGTCTCAATTTATTCAACAATTGGATCGTTGGGGTTATCGTATTATTAGTATGGGTTTTCTCTTTTTAACGGTAGGTATTCTTTCAGGAGCAGTATGGGCTAACGAGGCATGGGGTTCCTATTGGAATTGGGATCCAAAGGAAACTTGGGCCTTTATTACTTGGACCATATTCGCGATTTATTTACATACTAGAAAAAATAAAAAATTAGAGGGTGTAAATTCTTCAATAGTGGCCTCGATAGGATTTCTTATAATTTGGATATGTTATTTGGGGATCAATCTATTAGGAATAGGACTACATAGTTATGGTTCATTTACATCTAATTGACTCAAAGAACCTGATAAAGAAAAATATGGAAAGCATATAAATATATACTTTCCATAAATCGTCGAGAACCCTTTCAATCAAGTAATGTAATGATTCAAGGGGTTCTCACAAACAACAAACATATTCGATTCTAATTTCAATTTTTTAAATGAATCTAACGGGAAAATATTTTTTTGTATCTTTTTGATTCATTTATTCACAAAAATCATCCATCAAAAATGAGATAGAATAGCTTCAACCTTGTCAACCGAAAATGAGAAAATGAAATCTGGATAAATACCAATACCTATTATGGGTATAAGGATAGAAATAGAAATAAATAATTCTCTGGGCCCAGAATCAAAAAAAGAAGAGTTTGATGTATTAAAAAACTTGTATCCATAGAACATTTGCCGTAAGATAGATAATAAATAAATAGGAGTTAATATCATTCCAATTGCTGTTACAAAAGTAATTAGTATTTTCATCATGAAAAGATATTTTTGACTAGTAATTATTCCAAAAAAAACTATCAATTCTGCAACAAAACCGCTCATGCCAGGCAATGCAAGAGAAGCCATTGATAAGATAGTGAAAATAGTGAATATTTTTGGCATTGGGATAGCCATTCCGCCCATTTCGTCAAGATAAAGAAGACGCAGTCTATCATAACTAGTTCCTGCCAAGAAAAAAAGGGCAGCGCCAATAAATCCATGAGATATTATTTGTAAAATGGCCCCGTTGAGACCAGTATCACTTATAGAACCAATTCCTATAATTATAAAACCCATATGAGATACGGAAGAATAAGCGATTCTTTTTTTTAGATTCCGTTGACCAAAAGATGTTGCAGCGGCATAGATTATTTGAATACAACCTAATATCATTAACCAGGGGCAAAATATGGAATGAGCGTGGGAAAAAAATTCCATATTAATTCGAACCAACCCATATGCTCCCATTTTTAATAAGATTCCGGCTAAAAGCATACAAGTGCTGTAATGCGCCTCTCCGTGGGTATCTGGTAACCATGTATGTAAGGGTATAATCGGCGATTTGACAGCAAAAGCAATAAGAAATGCCGTATAGAATATTATTTCTAGTGCCACGGGATATGATTGATTAATTAATGTTTCAAAATTAAATGTTGGTTCATTAGAGCCATATAAACCAATACCCAGAATTCCCATTAATAAAAAAACAGAAGCTCCTGCAGTGTACAAAATAAACTTTGTAGCTGAATACAAACGTTTCTTTCCCCCCCACATGGATAAAAGTAGATAAACGGGAATTAATTCCAATTCCCACATGATGAAAAAAAGTAAAATGTCTCGAGAAGAAAATGGTCCTATTTGACCGCTATACATTGCTAACATCAGGAAATAAAATAATTGGTATTTTCGAGTAACCGGCTGAGCTGCTAAAGTGGCTAAAGTAGTTATCAATCCTGTCAGTAAAATAGGTCCTATGGAGAGTCCATCTATTCCTAATCTCCAGTAAAAATCAAAAAAATGGATCCATTTATA